>JAEANM010009252.1:0-16480 GCA_017656035.1 Myanophis thanlyinensis
AGATAATTAAGAACAAACCCCAGAAATTTAAAACGAATTTATATAAAATTTAAAATTTAAGTTTAAAAATTGATTAATTAATTGATTTTATTTATCTAATAAAACTTGTTCCTATAATTCTTTTAAAGGCAATCTATCAATAAAAACATTCTTAAAATTAACTTCTTAAGTTAATTCTTAACTACAATTAATAAATTATTCACAAATATCCTTCAATATGTCAAATGTTCAAATATATTTTGTTCATTCTAAGCAAAGTGTTATCCTTTAATTGTAATTTTTTGTATTTTGGTTGCCTCTAGTGTCCAACCTTCAAAGTCCCATTCTTTCATTTTTTAAAGAAGAATTCAAAACTTTTTTCCATTGAAAGGATTTTCATGATTAATTTAAATTTTTTATTTCAAATCCATTTTAGTGTGTTAAATCTTAGTCTGTTTAAATATTCCAAATTCAACATTCTAGTTACCTTTTTCCTATTTATTAAAGAGAAACTAGAGTTCTTAGACTTGGATTTAAAATTCCTTTCACTAAGATTGAAGGAAACTCAGCCTTTTCAAGTTTATCAATCCAAGTACTGTATCCATAAAGGCATCAACCACCATTCCACCAAAGATGGAATTCCCTCAACTGCCAGAGCTCTAAACTTTCTGAAGACCATGACTTGCAATCTCCTTATGAAGAACAACTATTTGGAGAATTTGTGGGCAGTCTCAAGACTTGTCCTTATCCAGAAACAAATTATGAAAACCCAATCTATTCAGTGGATCTTCATTCCACCGCTATCATCAGCTCCATTTTTAGTGAAAGTATCTTCAGTTCACTGTTTCTTCTTAGAAATCAACAATTTTATAATTGTTCCATGGGGATTTTCTAAGGTGTTACTTAAGGATCTAAACTTTTCCTTTTAAAATAAAAATGAAGGATATTTGGTGAATAAAGGTATCACAAGAATTATAATTCTTGCAGCACAGTCTTGCATACACCTGTTCCAAATGAAGTCCTATTGAGTAAGTAGAAAATAACCATGTAAATATGTATGAGATACTAAATATAAGATAATTAAAAATATTGTAAAGAAACTTGAAGTATATTTACTTTTTATATCATGGAATCCATTATCATAAATCTGCCAGATTAGGATATCCTGAAGGACAACAGAGACATACTGCTAACTATCATCCAATCAATCCATTAAGCACAGTCTGTAAAATGTATGCAAGATATCTGTTCATATATTGGCTAGATTCAGAAAACATATGGTAGAGGAACATGCCTGGATATAAACTATGGATAAACATAAAGCCACTATAATTCACTATTCTTTACTTAGTCTTATCTATAAATCTTATGACACTATTTATCTGAGGGTAAAATGTAACTTGCCCAGTTATTTTCTCTTTAGGCCCTTCAGAGAAGCATTTAGTGAGAAAGTGTATTTCCCACATCTGAATTAAATTTTATATTTAATATTGAGTGTTTAATTAAAATGGAATTTCATCCAGTAAAAAAATGCATAATGTAATTATCCTATGGTGTGACATATTAATTCTCTCTCATTCAGCAATAGGTCTAAGGAGGGAAGTCTAAATCTTAACGTTTTAGTAAAGAAAACAAATTTTGCAAATATATTTTCACAAAACAAAGATTATATTTTTTCTCAAAGATAAAAAAAAACCCCTAACCTTTATAGTTAATGAGCAGTAAATAGAGCAGGTGGCATGCTTTAAACATCTGGGGTGATTTTTCACTCCACAGGCAGTTACTTTTGTTGCGTGCAATGCTCCCCAAAGCATTGCAGTTAGATGTCATTTCTTTGTACAATAGAAGTGCCTATTAAACCCCAGCTGCAAATAAGCTTTTTGTCACTAAATACCTAGCTCACATTTTGTAGGATGGTGAATTTGGAACAGAGTCCATAACAGCCACTTAGAAGACAGCAGACTCAATTTTTAAAAGAAAATTGTTTGAAGTGGACTGCTATATGCTCATTTCAGACCTTTGTATAGAAGCAAGTTTATTAAAAATAAAAACCAGAACATTTCTTAATATTGTCAACTTAAGGTGAAGATCTTTTTTTTTCCTCCAGAAGTCTTAAGTCCTTGAATGAGTGCTAACTTTTTTGTATCCTTTGGAAACATGAAATCAAACTTTTAGAATCCTAAGTTTAAATGTTGGAGTAAATCACTCAACAAAAGTAATTAGCAAAAGTTCATTTCTTAAGTCTTGTGCTGACCATGTAGACTGTTTTAGATTCTGCAGTGCTGGAGATCAGTATGATCTGCTTCATGAAGTTTTGTAAACATTTCATCTCATTTACCAGCTTGCATTTTGCTTTAATAGGAAAAATATTCAGAGATGTTATAGGGGACACAATAGTTGTGACACCCAGGTTTGAGATCTGACTGCACGTGATGGGATGAGTTCCCGTTATTTGCCTCAGCTTCTGCCCAGCTAGCAATTCAAAAGCATGCAAGTGTGAGTAGATAAATAAGTACTACTTTTGGGGGGAAGGTAACAGCATTCCATGCATCTTGGCACATAGTCATACTAGCCATATGACTACAGAAATGCCTTCAGACAATACTGGCTCTCAGTTACTCAGCATTTTTCCTTTCCTATCCCTTCCTTCCATGACTCCTGATCACGTTTGTGTCTTCTGATTCCCCCTCCCACAAATAATAATTGCATTGAAAACTCGCCTTTGAAAATCTCAAACCCTTAGCATCAATTTGACTCAGCCCAATTTATAAAATTATTTTCCATTGTCAGGTGATTCAGCACTTAATCACAGTAGCACATTTTTGTATTCTTTCTATCTGAAGACCTGGTTTAGCTACAGGCTCCAAGGCAGTGGTCCATACTATCAGAAACGCTGTGCTCTTGAAATCCCAATAACTCATAATTACCATAATTATTGACTGATTATTAAATACTGTTCAACACTTTGGGAAAATCATGAATATTATCCAACCTTAACATATGCATTAGAATCTCCATTTTTAGAAAAACTAGAAAGGACTATAAAATTAAAGTATTTATTCAGAGCCAAACGATTTTGTGTTACTTTGCAGTTCTGTTCAATTTTCTTTGGAATCTGTAGAATAACAGCATTTGAATCTGACCAGGGACCAGAGAAGACAGTTATGCACTCACTATTGATCACCGCCTCCAACCAAATACATAGTGAAGGGTAACAATTTTTATAAAAGATGCAATGGCCAGTGGATACATTTAGCTTTAGAGAGAAATACTGCTTTTTAACATTAGAAGTAAGGTCAGCTTAAAGCTGGGGACAAATTGAAGTATTTATTTATTTAGCATATGGCAAATACATGGATTTATAATAATTCAAATGTTAATGTCCAGTCCACCCAGGCTTTCAAGGACAGGATGATCTATATTGAAAAAAATCAGACATTGGACCGGTGGACTCTTGATGGACATTCAGACACAATGTGATGGATATTTTGTCAAGAAGCACCACAGTCATACTGAGGGATAGAGATAAGACCCCACTTAAACAAAGAGACCTGGCAGACGTCATGTTGGATATGAATTCTGTTCAGAATTGACCAATGCTGGAGAGGAAGGTCAAAATCTGGCACCTTTTGTGTAGGGTTGTGATGGAGAACCTACAGCACAGGTGCCATAGGTGGCATGCAGAGCCATCTGGCTGGGCACACAAGCTGTTGGCCAACTTACCTCCAACTGAGCATGCACATACGATTGCACATTCACACATGCATGATTGTAGAGATCCAGCTGGTCTTTGGGCCTCCGCTGTGCATGCACGCGATTGCAGCAGGAAATCCAGCTGGTCTTTGGAGTTCTCCTGTGCATGCACACGTAATTGCTCATATGTGTGTGAGTGCTTGTGTGCAGCATGTGTACATTGCATGTGCAAAAACTGCATGCATGCACAGATGGTGCGGTTGCACCTGCAGCACACATGAGCTGCACACAAGTATGGATGGCATGCGCAAAGTGCATACTTTTCAGCACTCGGCAAGTAAAAGGTTTACCACCACTGGTGTAGGGTCATCTATGTAAGAGCCTGTATCTCGGTGGTCAGCAGCCCATTTGGCTTTCCATTATGTATTGATGTCAAAGTTGTTAGACAGCTGTTGAGGGAATGCCAGAGAGGGCTTCCTGGATTTAAGCCTGCCAGTTGACAGATGAGGAAGATCAACATACACAGGAAGAAGTGGGTTTCTCATAATTTTTTTGTACTAAGGCTTCCTGCCTTCATAGAGCTGGTAGTGCTATGTGGAAAAGGCCCATTTTATTTATACATTGCCACATATTTAGAGAGCCAGGAGTTATACAAAGATGTCTGGCTGCCAATTGTTGTTAACTGCCAATTCTTCAATGTAGTCTGGTTGCCAATTGTTGCTAGTTGTTTGGTTCACACTACCATAGTATCCAGGGTACATCACGAAGAGGCAAACTAGCATCACACCCCAAAATTAAAGTAATGTCATTGACACACAGCATTCTGTTAGAATATGTTTGTTCATTATAATGTCTACAATATATGCATTAACATGGATTCATTAATGCAAATACACTATCTTCATAACAAAGTTTTGGCTTGTGGTTTTTCTCATGGAAGTTTTTGTGCACTTGAAAACTTTGAGGTTTCTCAGGCCTGATGATCTGACTGTTATATATGGATGCACTGTTTGAGATACTCAGCCTCAACACTCACCCATGAATAATAGTAATAAACACCACAAGAAATTAAATAGAGGTATGAAAATGTTGTGAAGCAAAGTTTCATTTTCAGAGCTTTAGTTGGCTAGCCAAACATGCCCTTTTCTTGAGTACCCTATTTCTGAAAACTTCTAATTTTCCTCTCTGTAATCCAGGCATTCTGTGGCCATTGGGAATGCTCACCACTCCCAGGACTTATTTAGCATCTGAAGAATAAACTCATTATTTGTATATACAAACAAATCCCAAGATGCATATAAGATCTAAAATGTCATTTGTTATTAAATTGGTGAGGAAAAAAAAGATATCTGTTCTCTAATTAATTAAGAAATATTATGAGGTACTTAATTTGTTCACCAATTTCTTACCACTGTGTAATAGGATTTGGTTGGTTCTGACCACTGTAGCATAAACTGAAGTTATTATATCAGTTGTTGAACATCTGTCAGGAATACTAATTGTAGAATTTAATATTTTTCTATTAGTAGTTATAGTTTCATTTCCCAAAGCTGAACATTACTGTGTTAATGTTTGATTTGAATATCCTGTCATATTATGTTTTGACTTTGATCCATGACCAAATAGAGTTATTTTTTTCAATAGTTATTATTGCCTGATTTGTTGAATAGGGCACAATTTGTATAGTGACTATGTCATTAGCAACGTGTCAAGAATTTTAAAAAGTTTTTTTTTTAATAAAGAACATTCTCCTAACATTAAAGAACATCCTAACATCAGATAATGTAACAGTGTTTTTTCATTGAGACCAACTGATGCAATGTTAATAATACATGGAATCTGTTATTTGCAGATCCAGGTGACATATTGTAATATATTTGTTCAATATTCTTCTTATGAAGTCCTATTTGTAATCAAGTATGTACTTTAAATACATGCTATATATGGCAAGTTATTCAGTAATATAAAGAGAAGATTTTTCAATTAAGAATTTTTATCATTTGATGCATTTTTTTTCTTGCTGTTATATACTGACTCTAAAATATGTTCTTAATTGTTAATTGGGTGAAGAGACCCGGGACCTTAAATGCCTCTCCATTCTTATTGGTTCCACAGATACCTTAACCCTTTAGAGATAAAAAGATGGGAAAGAGGCAGATAGAGATAGTAATTTCAAACTTCCAAGATTTGTTAATAATTTACAATTAAATTATTTTGTTTATTTAACATATAGCATCTGCAGAGGTCATGCAATCACTGATATACAAATTTAAAGCATCAATAGATAGATAGATAGAGAGATAGATAGATAGATAGATAGATAATATGGAGCCATAATATAGTGCAATGAGATATTATAATCCAACGTTTAAGGATTGGATTCCATCTAAGTTAGTTTCTCACATGGCTACAATGAGAACATTCTAGGTGCCTTAAAATTTCCTGCAACTGGATAAAACATTTGCCTTGAAATTTCTTGAAAAGACATTGTTGAACTATATGTGTTATAGTTTGTTCCATCACAGTCACATTGCAGACCTTTGGCCATTCCCCATTTAAAGAGCTTTGCTTAGTTCTGGCATGGTCCACCTGATTCTATTCAGGTGGCTTTATATATTTCAGGGCAACAGCATTCCTGAAAGTGGCTTTGTTGGATCTATTTGTTTGTTAAAAGTCACCCATATTAATTGCCTTAATTGTCATATAATTATCTGCCCAGAATAGATAGCAGCTTGGTAGAGCCTCAGTTTTATCTCCTTTATCATTTCTGCCAAATTACTTGCTTCTTTCTTATCCTTTCTTAGGAATAAATATGAATATTTTGGATTTGTCAGAAACCTTCATGTTCAGATTGAAGAAAAGCATTTATTAAAGAAATATAATAAGAATGAGAAATTGAATAGTTGGATAGATATTTAAAATTCCAAAACAGGAAAACCTTTGAAATAATAAAATAACTAGATTACAATGAATATAGCTGGGATCCCTCAACGTAGTGCCTCTGGGTAGCAGATTCTATGCTGACTCTTCCCTTGATGACCAAGCAGCCATTCATGAGTTGACCAGCTCTCCACAATGAGTAGCCATATACTCCCAAAATACTCATCAAATTCAAAATGTCCTGTTCATGCTTCCCCCATAAGAGGGGAACAAAAGTGGGTCATTTTGAATTTGGTGAGTAGGTTGGGAGTATTTGGCTGCTCATTGTGGAGAGCCAACCTGCAATTTTATTATTTATTTTATAGTAGGAAGCAAACAATGTCATGTAAAATCTGGTGAGGTGATCCAAAGACTACATGTAGACATGGATTTTTATACCTCTTATAACTAGAAATTAGGCTGGAAAAATATTGATTTACATGGAAATTATTTCCCAGCCTCTGGTAGAGTTAATACCTCTGGTAATTTACTGAGAAAAGGTACAGAACATTTCCAAGGAAACTATAGAAGTTAGTTATCCTGATTAAGGATAGTTATGATATTAAATTAAGAATTGGTAATATAGTATGTGACCATTCAGATGCTGCTAATTTGCACTGTGCATCGTCTTTCATTATTGTCCAGGGTGGCTAATGCTAGATGATGGAGTTTCTCACTTTTGCTTTAAGGAAACAGATTAAGTGTTGCAGGTGTCAGGGAAGCAGCTGTGTTAGTCATTTGTAGGTTTCATGTCATTTTAAAGTCTATTAACACATATGTTTCCATGAATCACTTTCTACTTGGCTGAAGGAGCAAGACAGCTCAGTCTGTATCAACCCAGTGAGCTATCACTGAATGAAAAGCCTTTTTTTTCCCCCAGAACTATGATCTCATTTATTTCTCTACATGTTGTCTAAAACATCAGTATGCTGGTATTTTCCAAGTACTTTAGACAGAATAAACTAGCATATTTGTGTAGAGAAGAGCTATGCATTGTGCAGCTTTGTTACAAGGATGTGTAGGATTTTCTTTTTCATCTCATTAATTCTTTCATTGATGATATGGCTTTATCAGCAAACCGAAGACTGAATGGTGAGAACAGTCTGCATGAAATGGATAATTAATCTATTACCTCTCTCCAGGCCTGTCAGTTGATTTAATTATGCCTCTGTGGTAAAAAAAGAAACCTCTCTCCCTCCCTCCCTCTCTCCATCCCCCCTCTCTCTCCCTTCATTCCTTCTTTCCCCCTCCCTCTCTGTTAAAACTTCTCTATTGTTGCTTACCATTGTTGCTGCATATCCCTAAAGCTACTGTATATATTGTACAATTCTAAATTGTTCATTGTTTAGCTTCCCAACCTTTTTACACATTTTGCCTGAATGTTTATTTCTCTTTTACTTCTAGTACTTCTATGATGGAATGGACATAAGTAATTTAGCTGTAGATTTTGCTGTCGTTTGGAATGGAAACTTCATTATCGACAACCCAGAGAATATGAAAGGTAAATATTTCAAAATATCATGTTATATTTTCATTTATTTCATTTATTTATTTAAAATAAAAGGAAATATAAACCAATCATATTAGACATTATATTCCAAACAGTTATTACTTTTAATATGTTACATAATACTGTTTACAAAAATGTGTTTTTTTAGCAAATGTCTCAAATGATGATAGACAATGCCGAAATTATCATCAAATGGAATTTTTCTTCATAAATACAGGGAATTCAAGAAATTCCATATATTTTCTAATCCTATCTGAAATAAAGATAAGTAACAAATCAGGGTTAATCTAGCTATCTCTACAGTCAAAAATACAAAGGAACCTGGGGTGAAATGATGAGGAAATCTAAGTGGCTAAAAATATGCAACTGACTCAATCATCATTTTGTATTACTTCTTCTTAAGAGTTTTTGGAGAAAAAATCTAATTTAACCTTATAAGTGAATCCCATGGCTTGCATAGGATGCAAGCTGAACTGCAAGCATAATACCAGAAATATCAATTATTTGGAGTCTGCTTCTAGCTGTATCAGTTTTCTACTGGCTTTCTAATTCCAAAACTGCTTTGTCATGCATATTTATCTACACATAGTGATGTTTCCCATTTCAAAGCTCCTAGAATATCCATCATTTTAATTAAAATACTAAGTACTGTACATTGGTGACTAGAAGTGAAAGATGAACCCTTACTGCAAGAGGTTCAGACATGACTGGGACATTTTGGTTGCATAGACAGCTGTCCTTGTTTGCAGTCTTATTCAAATATTTGTTCTCATAGATCCTTTCTAACAATATGGTAATGGAAGATACATTTTGTTAGAAAGATCCACATGAACACTTTTATCATTAATTTAGGTCCATTCTAAGCCACGTTTTTTTCTTCACATAATCACAATGCCCTCACAATTTTCAGCTAGCATTCCCAATACATTTAGTGGGTTCCAGATGGGGAATCTGTATTAAGCAGACATCTGCTTTGCCTAATGTATTTACACATAGCACAGTATTACAGCTCTGATGCTTGTATAATATGGACATGAAAGGTAATTTGGACAAGGCTAAGTATGGCATATAGCCCATAATCTAACTAATGTTCCCTCTGTTGTTGTTCTTATATATATTTCAGGAAAAACGTATCATGCATATGCAATGCATATTATTAGACGTTTTTTGACTTCCTAATCAAGGGCTGAGGAATTGCAACTGGCTAAAAGTAACTGAATCAGTTTCTAAGTATAAGAAAAGGCTAGCACCTGGGTTTCTTGGCTTCTAGTCTAGTACTTTAACCACTGGCTCTTATACATGTGTGATATGTGTGCATGTGTATATTGGTCCCAAACACTACACTAGCTCTAATGTCCATGTGTGTATTTGTTCAGCACATTTCAGTTCCAGGGTCAAGGTTCTACAGGTTCTTTGTCATAAGATATTTTACATTAGAAAGAATGCTTATTGTTTTTTTTTTAAAATGGGAAACTCATATGCTGCCACATAAAGTTCTAAGGTTTAAGTAATACAACACACCGTTTTAGCAATTTTCTTAAAAAGTAAAAATGATGAACAATTGAAATCCAGTAATCTATTTGATAGTGTATCCATCTGCCCAGAAAGAAAGAAGCTGTGTATTGGGCTGATAGGCAGACTAAAAGAAGTAGAGATGGCAGTCAAGTTAATTTTTTATGTCCTCTCTCAAACCAGTAGTTTTCAGTTGTATGCACAGTATATTCTCAATGTAAGAAATATACCCATCAGGATTGGGTTTCTCTTGTCTACATTTATTACAGAAGGAAAAGCTGTATGATGGAAATTATTGCTCTATTGCAGGGATGTCAAACTTGTGTTGTCACGGCATCATCACGTGATGAATCACAACTTTTTTCCCTTCACTAAACCAGGCGTGTGTGATGCATCTGGCCTGTGGGCCATGAGTTTGACACCCCTGTTCTAGTGAAACATCTAAAGAAATGCCCATAGAATCAGAGTTACAACTAAACTTGGGACAGTCCAACCCAACCTGTTTTACTCTATGAAATATATATCCATTGAAAACTGGCAACAAAGATATCCATTTAATTGGTTTTTATTTTATCCCATCTGCGCCATATTTTGCTTTTGAGAACTTTTGAACTTTATTTATTATGAAACCTGGTACATTGGAAGTCCTGTCAAACATGCCGGGATCATCATTTTCACTGAACTGAAGTAAACTAAATAAACAAAAAAAGCCTTCAAGATTGTGGCCCAAATGAGGCATGGAAATTATGTTTTTTTTTTTAAATGTGGAAAGGTTCAGGAGAAAGCAGAAGAATTTATAGCCCCATTATGCAAGCATACAAAGACCTTATATGACCTTAATCATATTTCTTGAATTTTGTTGCATCCTAGATCAACCAATTTACTATTATTTGAAGGGAACTATTTAAGCAAAAAAAAAAAAAAGGAAACATTTCCTTTACAATCATGCAATAGCTTACTGAAAATAGTCTTGACCTCCACTTCATGAGTGTTCAATCCCATTAACCTTACCATTTCAAGATGTAAGATAAATTGCTCAGGCCTTTGTGAGAATCATGCATCCTTAAATATATCATGCAGCCAAATCAAATGCTTTTTAAATGTAAGATTAAAAAGTTATACCAGACTGTCCATTGTAATGGAGAGACATATTTTAATCAGATCTGACTCACCTTGGACTACTAATTGCTAACCAATTATTTTGATACCTATACCAGTTTCATAGAACTTGGAACTATGGACAATTAAAAAAAAATAGAAATTATGGCACAAAATGATTTTGTAAAGATTAACATTGGAATCATTAAGAGTTTATGTGAAACAAAGTGAGAAAATGAATCCTTATAAAGTCTTTCAGAATTTGGTAGACACCTAATCCCAGTCCCATTCTGAAATCCAGAAAGAGTTAGATGGCTATGGTCATTCAAATGAAAGCCTCAGATCAGGCTTTAAAACTGCAGAACTCTAAAGAAGTATCTAAATGTGTTGACTTTGGCATCTTGCCTCTAACTACAGCTGAGCATATTTATTGGATTTATGCTCAACCAGCAATAGTTTAACATTAAATTAGTCTGGGACTATTGAAATACCTCAGGGAAACTAGCAATAAAAGACCAGTTCATAAGCATCAAATGTCATCTGACTTTTCTCTTGAATGATTATGAACATAGTTATGTTTTAAAACAGGAAAGTGTCTTGTGACACTTTAGTAACCTAGAGCCCATGCAGGTTTGCAGAATAATCTGAGTCCACATTGTCTGTAAATTCTTTATTTCCTTAAGCAAATACATGTGACTTGAAATTATCATGATAATTAAATCCAAATTCTTTTTTAAAAAAGAAGATATAGACAGTGAGCAGATGGGTAAGCTTAACTTAACAAAATGTCATATAAAAATATAAAATGTTAGGTAAACTTATTGAGCCTTCCAGTATCAATTAAAATTAAAACCTGATGAATAAATAAATAACAGCTAAGGGGCTAAAACAACCTACCATTTCTACATAGAGCAGATAAATTAAATCACTATATCACAAGCCTAGAGAAATAGGGCAAATATTGCCTAGAGTATAAAAGAACATTAACAAATGACAGATCTCCCTTGGAAAGTTATGCAGCAGTCAGTCTGCAACAAACAGAAGAAGGTTCATCTCCTGCCTCAAAAGTACTGAAGATGATTATTTCCACTGATGGCAGCTTCAG
This sequence comes from Myanophis thanlyinensis, assembly GCA_017656035.1. NCBI lineage: Eukaryota > Metazoa > Chordata > Lepidosauria > Squamata > Homalopsidae > Myanophis > Myanophis thanlyinensis. Next base: position 11,817 of record JAEANM010009252.1, read on the forward strand.
GTCATAGTCTGAATAAATGCATCTAATTTTGCAGGCCTCTCACCTTCAGCTCAAGCTCCTCTTCTCTATCTCCACAGTTCATCTATACAAATGTGCAGCCCAGAGGGAAAGCTGTGGGCTATGCCTGAAAGCGGACCAGAAATTTGAGTGTGGCTGGTGCACTGGAGAAGGAAAGTGCACTTTACGACAACATTGTCCTTCCCCTATCAATGGCTGGGGAAGGTGGCTCGACTGGTCAAGCAGAAATGTCAAATGCTCCAATCCACGCATCACTGAGGTAATTACACATCTGTCTCCTATTCAGTCCTGTCATTTTCTTTCATTAACTTTTCTTTATTAAAATCCAAATGTTTGTGCATTCTACAGTGGTCTTTATATACACTAATAAGTGTATGTAAAGATAAGTTATCTGAATATACCTGAATCAAGCCATGTTCCATATTCTTCCTACCAAATGAAATTTAACAAGAGAGATGCAGTGCTGAGCCCTTCAGACTGGAATAATATTCCCCAAAAGCCTTGCTCTCCATCTTTTGTGCACAGAGTAAAGACTAGGATCACCCTTGTGTTTAATTTAAAGCAGTTATATCCTTTCTATGGATTTGTAACCCCTCTTTAAAGTTCTAAATATATTTTCATTGACTTTTTCATTGTTTTTATATTTGTCCATTTAATGACTGTATATAAGAATTATATTGATGTCTGAGATATAAGTGCACAAAATAAATAATGCCGAAGACTGCAATTCTGACTTTATAGTATGTGTTGGTCTTGCTTTCATTATACCTCTACAGACTTTGATCCATAAGTATCCTTAAACTTACTGTGCTAATTTCGAAATCAGTTAAAATCTTGACTACTTGTTAAGTCTTTATCTTTTGAGCTAATTTCATTCCATAATCCCTACTTAGTTCCTCTTTAAGATCAGTTTTATTATTAAAGCTGTTGCTCAACACATTGCACAGAAGAAAGCTCAATTCACAACAATTAATTTTGAATTAAGTTTTAAGCGCAACTGACTAGAAATACATTCTATTGACCTCAATATAACTTATTTCTGAGTAGACACAAATAATATTGCATTATAAATTTCATATCCATATGATTAGGAACCTTCTTTCCCTTTGCTCATCCAGATGTAACACATTATACTTATTACACTAAGGAGGAACAAATAAAGCAGCATGTGCTTTCCTATTAAATTAATTTGTAGCATCTTTGATGCACAACCAGTGTGCACTTTTACTGGCCTTGATAAACCAATTTCAGTTGTCAAACTCACTGATCAGTATGGGGGTGTCCTTTCTGCCCTTCGGCAGGCATACTAATTAAAACAGGGAAGTAATTAGCCTGTAATTGATTTCTCTGGATTGCATGCTATTATAGGGGCAATAGTCAGGAAAACTTTGTTCAGTCAACAGCTATCACTGGTAGAAACTGCTAGCAGTAGCTTTAAATAGAACATTTAAGTTAGCAGTCGCTTTAAATAGCTTATTTAAGATGCCAGACTAAGAAACTATGTAACCGCTATGTCAAGGAGGTTAACTTTTCCTTGCCATTCTATTTTTTTTTAATCTGAACTGTCCCTTCATAAAGCAATTATTTAGTTAATGAAAGAAATCTTATAACATGTTTATACAATAGGAAGACTGAAGGTTAAGTAACATGATCCAGTGATCCACATTGTGTTTCTTCTAATGATTTACATTTGGTCAAGATACCTGGAAGAGCAGAAAAGAAACAGACAGACAGATAGACAGACAGACAGACAGACAGACAGACAGATGGTATTAAAAAGAGATTAGACATCTTCATAGAAGATAGACAAGGGTAAATATTTGCAAAAATTCAGACAACTCACCAGGTGTTAAGAAACAGACAAAGAAAATGTTACATGGGGCCTTGATTTATGACCAGTTCCTGAACAACTCTTCAAAGTTCCAATGGACTGGGAAAAAGTTATTTATGGCCTATCCTTGAAGTTATGGTCATTGTACCATCCCTATGGTAACATTATCATATCTCAGGCATTTGCCAACCAGCTCATATTTGCAACCATTTGCAACTTCCTGTGGTCATGTGATTGCAACTTGCTATGTTTTTGCTATTTTCCATCAAAAAATGTCAAAAAATGCCTAAATAGCAATAGTATTTAGTATTAGTACTTTAGTACTGCTTTATATACTTATATACTGCTTTATAGCACTTTATAACACTCTCTAAGCATTTTAGAGAATCAGCATATTGCCCCAAATAAACTGGGTCCTCATTTTATCAACCTTTGAAGGCTGAGTCAACCTTGGGCCGGTTGGGATCGAACTTCTGATAGTGGGCAGAGTTAGTCTGCAATACTGCATTCTAACCGCTGCCCACCATTAAGCTGGATTTGGACTTACAACAACATGATAAGCTTAACAACCACAGCAACTCACTTAAAGACTGTTGTAAAAATGGTTATAAAATCAAGTCCAGTCACCTGGTCAACCTCAAAACTGTATAATCAAAATTCCAAACTCATTTGTGGTTTTAAATCAAGGATTACCTGTATCTCTTTGCCATCATCTAGTGATTTTCTCAATGTTGGTATCTCAGATACAAATCTCTTATAGAAGAGGACCATTGTCGTAGAATTTTTAGAGAGTTCCCAGATGAATTTGCTTTGTCTAGATTAAGAAAAAAATGATGAATTTGAAGGACTAGTTTTTCTTATATTTCCTGTTTGCAAAAAATAAAAAACAGATGATGAAAGAATTCTCTAAGTAAAGACTTAATGCTTATATGTACTTAACAGAGCATTGGTGTAGTGCTCTAAAATTTACAGATACATCAATATACAAACTAAAGTCTTCATTAAAGAAAATTAAGGCTTATGGAGTTGAAGCAACCTTATGATATGGAGAAGATCCCTGAAAGCCAACACAGAGAGACTAAGAAGAAGCTACTTCCCACAGGCAATATGGACCCTAAACCAAACCATAACAAACACAGGACTATAATAATTTCTAAACTACCTCTTAAATAATCTACCTCTCTTAACCACTCCATAATCTCCCTCCCTTTCTATACTACCCCCTTTGCCTACTACCTTGCGAGCGATTGAAAACACATTTCACTGCATTTCGTACTATGTATGTATATGTATGTGATGAATATATTTGATTTGATTTGACTGATTGAGATCATTCCAGAAGAGCTTATCTGGTACTTTTGCTACCTCTCAATTTATCCTACCTGATATAATTATTTGGAAAAAAATAAAAATTGAGAGGGAGGGTCATCCGGACACCCTTAATGTAATGGCAAGATTATAATACAATACTTTCTCTAACCCAGTAACTTCAGATGTATTGTGGATTCAGATGTACTGGGATTATCCCAGTAGCTAACTTGACTGTAAATTCTGGAAAATTAGTATCCTGTGATATATGTTGTCCTTACAAATAAATTATGTGATCAAATAATTGTGTTTGTTTAATAGCACTGGTTCATATCATAGTCACCTTTGTCCAAAAACCAGCAAACCTTTTCCATGACAAGCATGTATCCAACTATAAATTTCAGCCACTGAATACAGTAACTGATTTATAATAGCCTAGGTTTTCCATACTGATTTCCAAATTACCATGCACAGGTGAGCTTTAAGGTATATTCACTAATTCTGGCATTGATGTTTACTGTGCTTTCAGTACCTTGTTAACTACAGAATGAGCTCTATTTCAATAAATCACATACACTGAGGTGGTTCGCTACCTAGCACTGAATATTTCATTTTCATATATAGCCACTAGAAACCTAGTAATACATCTTTCTTTCAGCTTGATTCTCTGTGACAGTTGGATCCACCCACTCTGCCAGTAAAATGGTCTCAATAGAGTTTACTTTCATCCCACAGGGATTGCTTCCATTTTTTTAAACTTTTAATCAAAACCCAGAGCCTTCCACAAATAAATAAAATTGCCTTTGCGGCATTTTAAGTTTGTTCTTCTCACAGAAATTTAAGTGTTAATATGTATAGAATTGAAAGTGGGAGTTGCAAATCACCAGAAGCAAAATGGCTCATGAATAGTTTTCTCTGTTTAAAAAAACCTGTTTAAAATATATGCTATGAAAGGTCTCTTTTCAAATAACATTTAAATGAATTTATTATGAAGAATGCATCATAGAACAACAATTTCTGAATCAAGATACTTCAAATAGGCTAATTTACAGAATGAAATTTTGGAAAGTTATGGCTTCTCCAGGCTTCTGCTCTGATCAGACTGCTATAGTCACGTGATCTTCCTTTTCAATGTTCCATGATAGTTTCCCAGTCACTCTTGTAATCCCTAATTCCTTTCCCCATCTAGCAGACATTTACTAGCTCTCTGGGAAAGTAAAGGAAGAAGAAGGGAGGAAGAAGAAAGAGAGGATTAGAGAGGGAGGAAAGGATGGGAGAGAGGGAGGAACAAAGAGAAAGGAACCCTCGCCCACTTTTCCCAGCACTGCTTCCCCCACACATGCCCTTTTGACCCATGCTATTTCTCATATGCCTTCCTTGACCCATATGGCACTTCTTGTATACCTCCGTGCACTTCTTAGGTACCCCCACCCACTTCCTAACTTTTTTTTTGTAAAATTTTTATTAAGTTTTCAACAACAAACAAACAAACAAACAACTACACAAA
>JAEANM010009253.1:0-16479 GCA_017656035.1 Myanophis thanlyinensis
GATATTTTCTTGAAGACGCTCTTCGTAAGTCGAAAATTTTGTAACTAGAGCGTTTCGTATGTAGAGGTACCACTGTAAAGGAAAAATAGTTATGTTGTGAGTTTAGAAAGTTAGAGAAAGAAAGAAAAATTAGTAGCTCAAGTGGCCTGATGTTATGGAATGGGATTGATAAAGACATGTTGGGAAGTGTAAATTTAACTATGAACAAAAAAGGGCTAAAATGCATGTTAGAAAATATTAATTGGTGATGGTGATGATAATACCATAGAACTCCTTAGTTTACCAAGATGCTGAAGGAGATGAAATTATATAAGAGATGCCTAGAGTTCTACTGGTGAAAAACAAAGAGTAAAACTGACTGAGTAAATGTAAAAGCCTTTATTAGGACTAATCTTGTGGCAATAAAAGCGGCAAAGCATGATTGCTACTTATAGGACAGCAATTTCTCAGTAATGGTCCCTGCCCTTTGCACCCTCTTTCTTCTTGAGATTCAGCAGGACTAATTCTCTTAACCTTCAAAAATTTGACAAGACCTGGTTTACCCTAAAAGCCTTGGGATACTATGAGACTGAGACCTTAAAGCTCTATTTTTTTTCCTGAATGTCCAGAGATGTATTTTGTTTGGGGGCACTGAGAAATTATTTATTGGCTCTTATGTTTTTTTACTGCTTTTATTGTTTTAGTATTGCTTATAAGCCACCCAGGGATATGCTGCGTAAGATGGATGGCTAAACAAATCAAATAAACAAGCAAATACATACATAAAAAAATAGGGTTCTGATTTCTGAGGCTGAGCATAGCTCAGTTTCTAATCTCACACATATCTCCACTAAACGTATGCTACAATTTGTGGACATTTTGAGCCAATGTTTGTTACGAAGTCTGAGTTTTATATGGTAAAAACTTTGACACGTTTGGGGCTCTTTGGGGTTGAAAACATTGTTCCATGTTGGAGACCCAATGTGAAATTGACAAATCAATATAATATGTTTTATTTTGGTACTGAATGCTGGGTTAAAATATTAAAATATAAACAGGCAATACCATAGTAAACCACCAATCCTATATGAGAGCTTCACTGATATTTAGGGAAATGTTATGCAGTGCCAGATTGCCACATATATTCTTTTGGGTACAACAGTCTATTATATACTACACATTGCCTCAAGCCTTATTATTACCAAAAACTTTGACATGTCTTCCTCTGGATCAAGATGTACCAGATGAATCTAGCCAGGTCCCATGATCCTTGCACAGAAAATCCTGAACCTTTCAAAAGTTTATGTAACCCTGAACAGAATGCAGTCAAGGGAAACACACACCTGGAGTTCTATGACTTGAAACAAGGACAATATCAATTAACTGATATAATGATATAAAACAGAATGCACAACAACTTAACTAGGGACACCACTTGGCATTGAAACAAAATGTTTGCAAAACCAATAGCTTTTGAAAGTAATTAACATCACAAAAACATTTAGGATCTGGAGATCTTCCAGAATACATTGCTTTAAAAGACCACAAACCTTTTGACTAGATAGAGAACTAGGAATTAGTTCTTAGCTGAGATCTTAGAGATAGAATGTCAGATAGAGTTAGGGATAGAGATGTTTAATATTAAGTATAAGCCCTTTGAGAATTGTTTACTTGCCAAAAAGTAACACACCATTTAAAAAATGTAAAAAGAGAACTGGTATACTTTTTTTTTGTTAGACTTTCATCATGAGATGAGATGTGGAATGACACAGTGGCAAACCATTAGTATGATGTTTTTTTAAAAGCCTAGGAACTGCCATTCTTTTCATCAAAAAGAGACAAATTTGAGATAATGGGTGTACAGAGGAAACAAATCTAATCTTTTTTACATTGGCACCGTCTGGTTTAATAGCCGAAAATTTTTTATTGTATTTTAGACTGTGCTGTGCAATTCTCTTTGGTTTGGATTGCTAAATCTTCCCCAAAATGAATGCACATCCCTTTGAAAACTTGGAGTCAATCACTATGCTGCTTCATTCCCTGACCTACTGTCACTCCTCATCCATTCTGCTGGCTACTATGAGCGGAAGGCATTTACCTAACAGCAGGATGAAAATAATAGCAAATGCATTGCCTGCTAGTTTTAGAGCTTTTAAAGTAAGTAGGCATGGGAGTGATCAAATTAAACGTGTTGCCTAAAGGCAAATTTAAAACTTTGTTCATTTGTTCATTCATTCATTTATATTAAATTTCTATTTTGCTCATCTTATCTTAGTGATTCTGGGCAGTTCACAATAAAACCATTTAAAACATAGTTAAAAATAATATTCAAAATGGTTAAAAGAGGGAGTTGATGGCGTATATTGATGGTGTATATTCGGTTACATTTCATTGAGAGCCTGATTATACTTTTCCAACAATTTAACATGTTTGCTGTAAGATGCATGCCAGAAAAAGGGCAGTCTGAACAAAGCATTCAAAAAATATTAATCCTTCACTATTAGCACAAGAAATTGTCCCTGTGAACTTAGTTCAGGCCAGGAACTAAGGTTGGCAACAGGAGTGCAACAGCAGCAAAATGTAGTCAATGTTCAGAGTGTGGAAAAATCTTGAGCATTTCACTTCTGACTTTTATGGGGCCTTCTTCCCACTTCCTGTACACAACATGGGTGTAAAAGAAGGTAACCAATACTGTGGTTGTTCAATACCAAAATATGATGAAAGCTACTAAAAGTTCTGTATCCCATTCCAACTGTACAAAGACTACAATTGCAAGCAGCAGCAGAAAAAAAAAATCTTCTCCTTAATCATCAGCCATAGGGAGCAAGAAAAACTTTAAAGATAAAAGCTTTGAAAAGAACGTAAAAATAAAAAGGATAATCCTGAGCTAATACATCAGACTAATATTTGCTTGATGCTCAACTTACTTGTTTGTAAACAGTCAAGTCAAATCAATGTTTTTGGTTCCTCTTAGGAACCCACAATTCCCTCAAAGGGAGATGGTGGGTGGGCTGCAGCAATTGTTCCCAACCCCCCTATAAATTTGGCACTATATTTCATTTTTTAGACTGGCCAACCAGAATCCTTCCTTCCTCATCAGTACATGAAACAATTCTTCAGAGGTTAAAGTGAGATTGAATAAGAGCATTGTTTCTATTGCCACTTTTAGTTTAAGAATGACAGGAAATCATCTGGCCTTCCCTTGCTCACTTGCTATAACCTAATAATTCTACTTTGCACTATATTACATAGCAGATGTTTTGGTAACTCTTCTAGGCTACAGCTTCTAAGCCATGCATTCTGTTTTCTGTTTCTATTCCTTCACTCTGCGAGTCTGCAGCATGGAAGATATTTCCCATATAAATAGAAACATAGGGAATAATTCCTTGAAGCCAAATATGTACATACTGTCAATCTACTTACCAATTAGAAAACAAATCTACATCCATAATAAAAAATATTATATATGGAGTCAAAAGAATAGAACCAAAATATACACATATTGGAATATTTGTATACTTATAGTAGTCTTTTCCAGTATTTGGTTGTACAATTTTATCCTTCATTCAAGCACATCAGTTTTTAGGTCAAGATGGCCTCCTATCTGCTTTCATTGCTCCTCTGAGTATATTATATTTATTAATATTAAAGTATATTACTTTGATGGCTTGTTAATAATTTATGATGACCAACTAATGCCTCATCAGTGAAAACTAATGGGACATTCTCTTACTCACTAGGAATCTCTTTACTGCTTTTACAATCTAGTTATACTTCATATGTTCTTCATATTTGGAATATCAGGGGACTGTGGAGAACTGTTTTAAGATGTTTAAGAGTGTCTGTCAAATTCAGTAACTAATAAGAATACAAGAAATGTATCACAGTTAGGGTTACTAGGTATCTGAACAAATAAAGTAGGACATGGTCAATTGGGAAGGAGGACAAATGCTTAGACTTCTTGGCATCTGTTACAAAAAATTTAGCAAAAAAAACAGAAAAGAAAGAAAGAAAGAAAACCTGTAAGCCTAGATAAACTACTACAAGGTTACTTTTTCCAGCATCAGAACAGCTTATTTTTCAATCAATTTTTTCCCAACAATTCTTTATTTTCAAAAACAAACTATAGTGATAATATATAATTGACAGTGCACTTTCCTCATTGCACTATAGAAACCTAGGATGAGTTAAGTGATTTACAGTGTTCACAGATTTGAGAGGGCCACATTGAAGCCAATTGCAAATGACTATTGTTGTGAACACAGTTCAAAGGTTGTGTTTTTTTTTAAAAAGCAAAACATTCAAAAAGCTAGACAATATTTGGTTTTAAATCTATGTCTGTTGGATGGAGGACATGTCCTCCTTTTGGGATATCTGGTAACCCTAATCACAGTGGTCTTAATTACACTACAGTAACTGCTAGTTGTCTGCTGAGCAGCTTTAAAAGCACGTATCAATCATTGGTGTCCCTTAACTTACTTCAAAAACCACCCTGTCTGTCTGCTTGTTAACTTTTATCTCCAGGGGATATTCTCTGGGGTCCAATTAATGTGGTGATCAGGGGAAGGAGCCTCTCAATGGTGACTTAGATTTAGACATCTTCTTCCTACCTGTTATAGAATTCAATATATTTCTGCACCAGGTGAGGCTCTTTTTAGAGTTCTCCCATGCCATTTAGAGGTTTCTGTTGGTTGATTGATTTTCTTTGCTTTTCTATGGTCTGCTACTTAACTGTGTTTTGCTTTTATGTGTGTGTTATGTATTCATAAAATGCTACATTAAATACTTACTGCAAGCCACTGTCAGAATCCTACTGAAATTTGAATTAGTAAAGCAAAATATACCATGAGTTGCTAGTGGTAAATGGCATGGTCTGATCCAACTCTAAGATAAACTGCTAGCCATCATGATGCCACTGCTATGGAAATAATTTTTAAATTTTATCTTAGAAAGCTTGAATTCTGGGAGGAAAAAAATTGTAATGGTCCTGAAAATCCTTGGCTTGGCAATTTATAGCTGAAAATAATTGAAAAATAGAAAAAAGTCACTGCAAATTGCTAATTGTATGTGTCATGCACATACAATTAACATACACAAACACATAGAGTACCTATGGAATTAGTGGAAGAGAGGAGATGGAGTGAGACTGAGAACAATCTTTATTCCATTCATGAAAATATCTGTTTCCCTCTTCTTGCCCTAAATGAGTCATAATGGATAAATTCCAAAACATCATTTGGGTCTGAAATGCAGTTTCCCCTAGGCAGATACTGAAGTACACCAATTCCATCAGCTGAGGACAAAGTGAGCTGTAATACTATTCATTACTGTCTTTAAATAAGGAAATAGGTCCCCTACATTAGCCCTGGTTGTTTTTCAAACTGGCTAATTAAGAGTTAACATTCTTCTGGAGCATCAGGGAAAACACCAGCTTAATTTGAAGACACATGTGGAAGAATAAGAATGGCTGCTATTAAAAATTGTACTGGTGGAAGGCTCTTGTCCTTAAACTAAGTTTCCGCTGCACTTGTGATCCACAGCCCAATATGCTTTTTTATTTTAATTGCATTGCAAAACAGAAACCTATCCAAATCTAGCTAGCCAGAATTGTTGCTAATGGATTGCATTCGATTTGTTAGGGAACCATTCATGCAGCCGTTTTGGACCATTAAATATGCTATTTTCAGCATTCTGATCCCCTCAAGTTTCCAGCAGACTAGACAAAGACACTCTGGAGTCTGGATCTTTCTGTAACAGCTGAATTGTAATGATCTGCCTTCTCCTGCTCTCAGATCCCATGGGAGACTGAGGCGGGGAGAACCTCAAACCAAATACGTGATATCACACACGTATTTTCTCACATTTTAAATTGGCATTTAGCTCACTCTCATTTAAGTGCTGATCTAAGACTGTCATTTGTAGAAAGCATTTGTTCTTTATTTAGCTGGCATTAAGCCAATGGTGTTTGCATCTTACGATGAAGACGTGACACTCTGGTTGAGCGTGCTATAGTTACAAAACAAAGCTGCTGGAGATCTACTCATGAATTTATAAGAATTTTGACACTTCCTTCTTTGACTGTGCTAAGCATGCTTCTGTATCTCCCCCCCCCACCTTTCTCTCTCTCTCAGTGTGTGTGTGTATTCATTATTGTATAAAAATAGTTCTGAGTGGTAAAAATCACATAAAGGGGAAAGGACATCCAACAGTCTAAAAATGTTTATGGCTTAATATAGAATTGGAATAAAATATTTATATTTTTATCAAGTGGGATCCATTCTATGACTCCCTTGGTCCATCTGCCATCAAGTTTTCTTGCTGTTTGACCAGCCCATTTCCATTTCTTTTGCTCTCTTAATGACATTGTGTACTTTTATTTGTTCTCTAATCCAGGTGCAGGTCTTTCTATCTTGTCTTGTAGTGTCAAGCATGTATCTTTCCATGGCTTTTTGCACCACTCCTAGCTTTTGTATCAATTGTAGAATAGATAGATAGAATTCTTTATTGTCCAAGTGTGATTGGACACACAAGGAATTTGTCTTTGGTGCAGATGCTCTCAGTATACATAAAGGGAAACGGTACATTCGTCAGGAATCATAAGATCCAACACTTAATGATATCATAGGGTATAAATAAGTAGATTAGTGTGAGGTTAGTTAGTGTCCATGTTTCACCGGCATAAGTTAGAGCAGATAGACACACTGAACTATATAAATATAATAAATAATGTAGTTGACCAAAATCTGGTTCTTCCAGGCTGAATCTTTAATTGCTTCTAAATGGTTCATAGAACAAATTTTAATTACTATTTTTTAAATCATATTAATCTGTTGTTCTATTCCTGTTATCACTAATTCTTCCTTCCAACCCCTTTTTTGCTTTGCTTCATCTCAGTGAGATAGAGTTTCATCCAACTATCTCTGTGGTGATAGAAACTCACTATTAAGTAGAGTTCTAATACAGTACTAGTAGCTGGATAATTCTGGAAATGTCCAGTGCAGAAATGTTCACAATCTACCAGTCCTCAAAAGGGCTGCTGTTTTCCAAATAAGCCATAGCAGCTTAACTAGAGCCATTTTACTACAAGAGACATGTGCACACTAATTCTTAGAATTTTTCACACAGCTACTGTTATAAATGTTTCTAAGTTAAAATGGATTAGCTGGCCTTCAAAAAGTTACAGCAATGGAGAAGCATTTATTTCTCTAAGAAAAAAAATTGAGCTGTAGTCAGCTAAGCAGAATTTACTTCTTAATGAAGGTGGCATCACCCAGCTAACTTCAGTAAAAGTCAAAAAGTTAGAAGTTAAGCAGAGTTGGACGTGGTTATTTCTTGGACAGGAAATTGTGTCTATTTGATCAGGCAGTTTGGGGGGGGGGGAGACTTCACAAAACAATGGGCAATCCACTTTTGTATTGTTCCTAGAATGATAGATTTGTCATGAGGGAAGGGAATTTTCAGATTTTAGCTGCCTCTCCTATAAGGCCATTGGTTTGTTTTTATCTTATTTCGATAGACAAGTGCAATGTACTTGTGACCTACTGAAAAAGTGTACAAGTAGTCCTCGGCTTACAACCACAACTGAACCTGACATTTTCATTGCTAAGTGAGACACTTGTTAAGTAAATTTTGCCCCATTTTACTATCTTTCTTGCCACAGTTGTGAAGTGAATCATCGCAGCTGTTAATTTAATAACACTAAATTGTTAAGTGAATTTGTCTTCCCCATTGACTTTACTTATCAGAAGGTGATCACATGACCTCTGGACACTGCAACAATCAGAAATGTGAGTCAGTTCCCAAGCGTCTGAATTTTGATCATGTGACCATGGGGGTGCTCCAATGATCATAAGTGTGAAAAATGATCATAAGTCAATTTTTTCAGTGCTGTTGTTCAAACTGTCACTAAATGACTTTTTGTAAGCCAAGGACTGCCTGTAAATGGTTCTCTTGTAGAAATTATTTGTTTATTTGTTTTTATCCAGTTCACTTTAGGAGCAGTCCGACTCTGTGCAAACTTTGGACAACTGACAGTATAATAAACAATAAAAACACAATTTTGGAGATTAGGCACAATAACAAGCCAAACTTGTAGAAATCTGCACTTTCCTCTGGCACTCCAAACATACTGCATGTGTCCAACTCCAGCTTCAATTCAGCTGTTACCTCCATCCAGCCTTTGGTTTTCCAAGGAGGAGCTGAAGTGGTTTTAATGCTCCGGAGGAGGTTTTCTGCATGTAGAAATCAAAGGAGTTTTATGTACTTACGGTTCAGGAAATGAAAACGGGCAGGCTTGAAAAAATAAAGAGATACAAATTCAATTAAACCAAGGCAAACTAACTGTTTCATTTCCAGCTTCCTCAAGAGACTAAAATAAATAACATAATTGCTGTGATTAGGGCCTTGGGGAAAAGATGTAGGAAAGGTTTTGGAAATTTCTGCTTGACATATATGCTTCTAATTGGAGAGGCCCACATTATCTCATCATTTCATTGAGGTTTGTCTCTTGGCTTAAAGTTCTTGAAAGCCAGATCATGGGAAAGCAGACCGAGCATATGAAAACAGGTAATCATAACTTTTTGAACATATCCACGCTCTATAAATGCTCACGATTAAATCATAACGTCTTATTGCATTCCATGACGGTGTATGAAGACACAGGAATCGATCTCCTCTGGAGAAAAAAAGATAGTGCATTTCTTTACATTATTACGTAAAAATAAATTACAGGTAGCCCTTGTCTTACCATCACAGTTGGGACAACAATTTCCTAAGCAAAGCTGTTGCTGTGTGAGTTGCACCTGAGTTCTATGAGCCTTTTTTGCCACAGTTTTTTAAGTGAATCAATCCAATCTTAAGCGAATCCTGCATCCACCGACTTTGCTTGTAAGGAGCCAGCTGGGAAGGAAAATGGTGGTCATATGACCGGAAAACATTGCAACCATTGTAAATACATGCAGGTTACCAAGTACCCAAATTTTGATCACACGACTGTGGGGATTCTGCAACAGTCATAAGTGCAAGGACCAGTTGGAAGTCACTTTTTCAGTGCTGGTGTAACTTCAAAAGTCACTAAATGAATGATTGCAAATTAAGGACTGCCTCTATTACCAAGTAAGAGCATGCAGAGTTGCAGTGCCATGTTTAATTGATTCATACAGGTAGTCCTCAACTTACAACAGTTCATTTAGTGACTGTTCAAAGTTATAACAGCACTGAAAAATGTGACACGACCATTTTTCACAGTTGCAGCCTTTCCAGGATCCCCATGATCATGTGACCAAAATTCAGACGCTTGGCAACTGGTTCATATTTATGACTGTTGCTGTGTCACAAGGTCATGTGATCACCTTTTGCGACCTTCTGACAAGCAGTCAATGGGGAAGCCAAATTCACTTAACCACCAGGTTACTAGCTTATCAACTGCAGTGATTCATTTACTAATGGTGGCAAGAAAGCTTATAAGATGGGGGGAAACTCACTTAACAAATGTCTCACTTAACAATAGAAATTTTGGGCTCAATTGTGGTTGTAAGTCGAGGAGTACCTGTAGTCCTTGCTTCATCATACCTTCCCCTCCACCTCTGGATACTCATATTCATGTTAGTCCTACTACAAATGAAATAATCTATAGGATGAACCTGATATTTATACTTCTGTTGGAATATTGCACTGTGAATATTTCCTCACTGAGTGACTGCCATTCCACAGTCAAGGACCACCTGTATTTATATTGAATAATGCAAAATCTAGTGACAGTATAGACATTCTTTTCTTGACAACAGTACCAAAATGGTTTAGGTGTAAATGTTGTTTTAGCAGTCCTAATTTTTTTGTAAACTGTCCAGAGTCACTAAAGTGTGTAGGCAATCATGTAATTTTTCTAAATTAATAAATAAATCCTGAGATTTTTGGAGTGTTCTCAAATCCACATACTAACCAGGTTGTCCCTACTTAACTTTTCAATATAAAATTGGCTAGATGCTTGAAATGTTGGAATATCATGAGTAGAGGTCACTGATGGCGCTCTTAAACTTGGAGATGTTATATGGTATTAATGTAACATTAACAGAGCATCAAGATAGTGAGCAAATGTAGCAGAGGCGCAATGTATTTGGTAAATGGGGGTATTCATTTCACCTGAACTTACAGCAGCCCAGAACTGTTGTGGTAACAGCTATAGGAAATTGAAAGAATGAATTTCTTTCTTGGAAGTTTTAATGATTTTTGACTGTGAAAAAAGAATTACACAGGCAGTCAGCGACATGTATATTTCTTCTAGAATATAAAATACAATAGTTACACTAAAAATGCAGTTTTGCAGTTTTAGGTGGAACTAATTATACATGTAAAACTCTCATTTACTGGTCTTCAATACCTATGTATATATTCTGAGATCATGAAATGGTTTTTAAGAAGAGATTGGACAGTAATTTGTCTAAATGGTATTGTGTTCCTGCTTAAGGACAGGGTTGGACTAGAAGACCTCCAAAGTTTCTCCCAACTCTGTCATTCTGTTATTCTGATATTTTGAAAAGTTTAGTAAGAAAAAAATAATAGGATTGTTTGTGAAGGCAATCTGAGCAACTGTTCTTACAGCTGCGGTTCTTACACTGTTGTGTAAATCCAGGGAGTGGGAAACAGAGAGAAATGCTAGCTAGCCTAAAGAAGGAGTTCTCCTGCCATAAGCTCTATAAACACCATTTGGACACCAAACAGGATCTAATCTACCACAAGAGACTTTGGTTTATCCCTTATGTGTAAAGATTAACAGCTTGCTAGAACAAAAGAGCTGTTTAAACCATTCAAACTTTAATACCTTAATTCTTAAGCACCATTAATTCATTTGTTAGCGTGCCTAGAAATTGCCTAGCTTATTAAAAACAAAATGATGGTTTTGCTTCCAAAACAGCTAGGCATAAACTGAAGTCATCAATCCCAATATAAATATGTGTTATTACCCCAAGGTTATATTTTAGGGTAGAAAAACCAAAATACAACAGAATTTGTAACTCTGGCTAAAAAACGCATCTAAGTCTTTAGGTTATAATTAAATGTTCTAACATTGAAAATAAGCATTTAAAATACTCTTCAGGCTTGCTCTCTGACATGCAAAATTGTCACAGTCTGTCAGAGTTTGATATTATTAAGCTTTGAAAGATTTTACCAAGGGTTAACTGTACCTTTAAAGCTACATGTTGCTTCTGGGTAGTCCAGACATACTTCACCAATGAGAAAATAAAAAGAAATCCTGACCGCACAGTTATATTCACCAACTTCTTTTTCCCTCTCTCAGCCATTATTCTCAGTGGCAGCTCCATGAGCAAATTCCCCCACATTTTAGTGGAATTTCTACG
Source organism: Myanophis thanlyinensis (assembly GCA_017656035.1). Lineage (NCBI taxonomy): Eukaryota > Metazoa > Chordata > Lepidosauria > Squamata > Homalopsidae > Myanophis > Myanophis thanlyinensis. The sequence goes on from JAEANM010009253.1 coordinate 11,337, forward strand.
TTGCTTGTCACTGTGGTCACCTCTCTCTTAAATTCCTTCCTTTATATGGTTGCTTCTTCCAGATAACTGAAGTATAAATATTATATATTTAAAAGTTTTATGTTCCTCCATTAACTTGTAAGAACTTCCAGGGTGGGCTATGGTACAGATTATAAACCTATGCAACACAATTACAATAGCAGAAATCAAATTCAAAGAGGCAGAGATAAAAACAGCCTGGGGAAAGTTAAGAACACCAAAGCCTAAAAAATGGGAGTGCTTTGACTTATAATCCAATAATAAAAATAGGGTGGATACCAACCAAACTTTGGAAGAACAGGATTCCACAAGGACAGCAAGGATACTTTCTCTTATTTTATCATGACAACAACTCTGTATGATGGAACCTATCAAAATGTTGGAGTCGTAGAAAAGCAGTAAGTTCCTGCCTTCCACACTAAAGAAGAAAATCTTGTACTGTATGTCTAACAACAATATGAAGCAGTCAGTATGTTCATAACTTCCAACACTATTTAAGAGATGTAAAATTCACTGAAACCCACAAGTGAAGGGAACTACAGAAAAATGACAGCGCTCAAAATGGTTGCAACAAAATGCAACTAGTCACTTGTGGCTAGGGAGGAGCAATTCAAGTCTTCTAAAAATAACCCAATTTTTAATTCCAGCCTCTGATTTTAAAGCTGGATAGTTATTTTTTGGTAATGACAAGAAAAGTCTACCATCAAAAGAGCTTTTGACAACATCTGGGAAAGAGCAGATGTTTGCCCATAAATTAAAATGTTGGCCCCATATATTTGTTTGATAATTCAGGTTCCTCTTTTCTCTGCAAGATTCTTAGGTAGAACATCCATATTCCTATCTTTGCTGTTTGAAGAGATTTTAGAATTAATTCAGACTCCAGCTTGGAAAACCTAGGCCTAAAATGAGTTAAATAGTCACAGAAATGTTTACTGAAATCAGAGCAGTGCGGCAATATCCCTTTCTCCTATAGTTCTGTCCAAAATTATTATTTCATTTAAATTGGTATTTGCTTGGCATCTGAAGTGTCATCAACTAAGGCAATGTTTTTAAAACTTTAAGATGTGTGGATTTCAACTCATAAAATTCTGGGAGTTGAAATCCATACATCTTGAAGTTACAAAGTTTTTAAAACAATGTGGTAAGATATGATGGGAAGAATAAAATCCTCTGTATGTGTGGAATCTCATTATATTATTCAGGGCTAGTAGCTAATTCTCAGTTGTGTTATATCCACAAAATATTTTTTCAAAATTTTGGTTTGTTGGTCAATGACACTAATAGATATATTTTGTTCTGTCACACTTCTTGGGCTCTGAGTGTGTGTGCATGCTAATATTTTTGTGTGATATAGTGAAAATAAAAGGATTTTTGTTACTATAGAACTGCATGTCTTCCACACATATCTACAGAACCTATTCCTTCTTCAAACATGATTTGGGGAGCATCTTCTTATGTCTTCTACTCCAACCACTGTAAGAACAGACAACCATCCTTACAACCATAGAAAAGAAACTGGTTTTTTGCAAAATGATGGCCCACAATTCCTCCTAGCAATCGGTTTTGAAGTGCAGTGGAGGAATTATGGTTTGGTAGTAGCTTTCCAGCTATTCCTTTAAAGCAGTGATTCAGAAGTCACATAGTCTATTCCAGATATGTAAATGGGAAGGAACGCTAGCATTTCATTTCATTTTATTTCATTTCATGCCATATCATTCTATTTAATTTTATGGACTAAGGAGTGAAGGGATGAAATACTTGAAATTGGTCTTTCACTGAATGAACTTTTGCACTTTTTTGGGGGGCCAACTGGAGGGCACTGATTCCACTCCCGATTCTCTGCATTCCAAGAACTTGCAACAATGAAGAAGGTCACATGATTGTTCAAATGATTATGTGACATCAAGTCACTTCTGATTCTTAGATACCACACAAATAAATTTTTCTCTATAGAGATCTGTCCCTATCCTCTCAACAGTGCACTCATCGCTATTGCAACCAAGTCTGTCCCCCTTGCTGCTGGATGTCCTCTTCTATTTCCTTCCAACTTTCCCAGCATTATAGTCTTTTCCAAAGAACTACATATAATGTGCTCAAACTAGGATAATTTCAGCCTGGTCATTTATGACTTGAATGAGGGTCTCATGGGAGACTTCAAAATGGATTCAAGGGACTGGAGAATGGCAGTGAGGAAATACAGTGTCTCAATATTCCAACAAGTACAAATATCAGACTCATCCTATAGTTATTTCATTTCTAGTAGGACTAACATGAGTATGAGTATTCAGAGGTGAAGGGGGAAGGGATGATGAAACAAGGACTGCAGGCAGTCATCGACTTATGACCACAATCCTAGCAAAACAGTTATTAAGCAAGTTTTGTCCCATTGTGTGACTTTTCTTGGCACAGTTGTTAAGTGAATCAGTGAAGTTGTTAAGTTAGTAACACAGTTGTTAAATAAATCTGGCTTCTCCATTGACTTTGCTTGTCAGAAATTCGCAAAAGGTTCTCATATGACCCTGGGATGCTACAACCGTCACAAATATGAATCAGTTGCCAAGCATCCGAATTTTGATCACAGGATCCATGAAATGCTGCAAGACTCATAAGTGTGAAAAACAGGCACTTTTTTCACTTTGATTGTAACATTAAATGGTTGCAAGTTACCTGTACACCTTCATAACACAACCACCAGTCCTTTTGTTTGTCATGATATCACATGGAGATACAAAGGGAGTAGAGCTTATGACAGTGCAACACCACTTAGTCATTTGGACAATATCAGATATGTCTGGTGGAAACCCATCATTTTGAGATCTGCTTCTGAGACACATTCAGACTATCCTGCTCAAAATTCATCTAGAGATAAAGAGTTTTGTAGGCAGCCAGAATCAGTACCTAATTTGTTTTGGATGTTTTCATTCTAAGTACCATCAAGAATATTAGTAATAGTAAAAATTGTCTGTGGGTCTTTTTCATTGATGCAAAATAGTCCATGCAATAAATAAATGCACTAGAGGGGGGTGACAATTGTAGGGCCCTAAGCAACTCTTGGTTGGTGCAGAGTCTGAAGTTGCATTGGTGGGTGGTCCTTGCTACTGTTTGAACACAGTGGATATTAAGCTCCATTCAGTGGCATGCATCTAATCTTCAGCAATTGTGTTAGGAGAAAAATCACAACCATAAAATCTTATAGAGAGAAAGGTTTAGGAATGATATGCTCTTGCCTCCATATGCGTGGTTGCCAAGATCACAATTCTATTACGGAACATAGAGATTAGTTTCAGACAAGCAGGTTAATAACCACATAATAAGACTTAATCAAAACTCACTCACAACATGAGAAGTATAATGTGGCACATTAATATCCTTTGGCAGGTCTGAACTAAATGAGATAACGCATCTGGCACTTGAAATGGGACCAGCTGGACGAGGACAACTTGATTTCTACATATTTAAGCATTTGGCATTTAATAGCTAAAAGAGAACACTGTTCAGTGATAATAAATAACAACCTAACACTACAAATTGCAGTGATATAATTTCTTATGGCCCAGTTAATCCTTAAACTCATCAAAATTTTCAAAACCATCTGTCCTGCAACTTATTTTCTTTCTCAAGTCTTATGTTTATATGTATCTTCTCAGTTTCATAAGCATATGGATGCAACATTTCTGAGGACCATTTCTAACATTATTTTAAAATGATTGTTCTAAGGTAACTGGGAATTTTGATATTAGCAGTCTAATATTGAATGACTTCAAGGGGACTTAAACACACTCATTGGCATCCTCAAAGAATGAGGCTATAAATTATTTTTAGATAGGTCATATTCATTTATTAATGAAATCATTATTGAAAATAAATACTTAGCTGAAGTGTTAAATTGCTGTATATTATATACCAGTCTTATTGATTTCTGTTGACCATCTTCTCTGCTTAGTCCCCTTATGTAACAGTAGGCAATATTTCTGAGTAAATGAGTAGGATTGTATTGAAAGTATGCAATTCTGAACAATCTGCTAAAGAGTAATCCAAAGACCAGGCCATGAATCCTAGCAAAGCAGATATGCCTTTTGTTTCATGTTTGAAAATGCATTGTTAGCTGTATTAGTCATAGTTCAAACTATTATGTCAAAGGAGTAATGAAAATAGGCAAATAATTAGTCTACATATTATGGCAAATGGGCATGTTAGATAACCATATCTGGACATTACTTAATCGGAATTGATAATGATTAAATTACATGCAGGGGGGAAAATACACACATTATCTGTGTGGTACTAATTTAATGGAATTTTAATGGAGACACTGAATATAATCAAGAAACATACCTAACCTATAAAACTTATAAAATATTGCTGTCTTCTGCTTAATAATATGAAATTCCAAACCTGTTAATGTACCAATCTGTGTGAGGAAATTTACATCAGACAAGAATATCAATCATTTTTAAAAAGGCTTCAAAGGGATTTAAGATGATAGAAAAACATTATCTTTTCTCTTGAGTTCCATTAAATTGGGAAACAGCCAGGTCACCTACCACTTGTTTTTCAATCAGTTGTGAAAATTTCCAGAGCCATCACAGCTTGATTACATTCAGCTCAGACCAGCAGGACTCCTCCTTAATACCAAGGTGCCCTTAAATCAGCCAGTTTTTGCAGTTTCCCGTTAATGTGCTCTAATCAGAGTCCTAAGTAGACACTAACCATATTCCCACCGTACCAGTTACGGCCAAACTGTTTTTCTGCTTTGTATAGGAAACTGCCACCACTTCCACTCCCCAAACCCTCAAAAGCAGTTTGATTTATGACTGCTTTCAAATCTGCTGACCTTACAGTGCTGAAAGCAAGGAACAAAACTCAAGGCTCCAACCCAAACTGCTGCAGGTCATGTGGGAACAAAAACCAATTCACCTGTGTTCCCTACAAAAGGGAAATAAAATAAATCTTGTAAAATCTAGCCTTTTGCTTCATGTTGCTTATGTCTGGTTGTATGAAAAAAGAAAAAGAAAACTCTCCCTAGGGCAGGGGTGGGCAATTACGGCTCCTTCATGACTCGTGGACTTCAACTCCCAGAATTCCTGAGCCAGCATTCCACAAGCATGGCTGGCTCAGGAATTCT
>JAEANM010009254.1:0-16479 GCA_017656035.1 Myanophis thanlyinensis
ATCTGCTGTGAACTGCCCCGAGTCCTTGTGGAGATGGGGCGGTATATAAATGTGATTAAATAAATAAATAAATAAATGTGAGCAAAGATTTTCACCTTCATTTGCTCTAACAAGAGCCATAAGGTACCCCACACGTTCCCACCAAGCCATGGGCATTCTCTTCCAGAAAAAGCACAATTCTGTCCAGAGCCATCATGGGGACTAAATTAAAGCTAGCTTCTTTCTAAACAAACATTAATTCTAAAATGTAACTTGAATTTGACTATTAAAAGCTGTTTATAGTGGAGCTACTGGAACAGATCTTCAAGAAAGATGCAAAAGATCACATAATACCTAAGATAATTCTTGAAGTCTAGCAACGATGATGTTTGGGTAATGAAACCTGCAAGAAAACAAACAAGCTCAGAGAGCACCAAGGACCCCTCGTATCAACCCTGAGCTACAAATACTCCTTATTAGTAAGATAATTGTATTTTGTATCCCTTTTGATGCTTTTTTCTGATAAACAAAGGCATGATAGTTTAATGCAAAGTCCCCGTGGCTGTTCTCTTGGAATGATTCAAACTTCTCTGCCCAAAATATTATTAGGAATCTTGGAACTGATTTTGGCTTCTATGCTGCTCAATGCCCACAAGCTGTGAGTAGCTGGGAATTAAGACTCTCCCAGACTGAAGGTGAGGTAAATTAAGCTTAATTTGTAAATTCCCAGGTATTAAATAATATTCTTGAATCTTCAAATGCTCATTTACTACAAATCCTTTACAAGGTATAACATTTAGTTTCATACTTGTTTGCAGTATGAAGAAGCACAAGCCATAATTTCACAACTTTTACTTTCTATATTGTATGGAAAGACACTAACACGAACAAGGAAATTCTTTTTTTTTTACAGAAAATGCTCCTATAACTTTTAAAATATATACACCCGATTTCTAGCATCCTATTATATAAACTGCCCATTTTGCCCTTATATTATTCCAAAATGTAAGTGTAATACTTTACAGGTAGAAAAATATTTAAACAATCAGTAAAGGGAATATTTGTCAGACTGCCATAGAGTTAGTGTAATAATTCTATTATTAAAAAATAATTTCAGCATTAGAACAGACTGCGTATGACATACAATGTATAACTAAGTTACATAGGGGAAAACATGATTAAATACAGTCATTCTGAATTATCACTTTACTCAAAATGTACATGCTTTTCTGTATCAGTTACTCTAAGCATGAACTTTGCATTACAGAAGAAACAGTGGTTGCATCATAACTGCAGCCTAACTAGATCACTCTTACATCCATTTCTTAACCAATAAAACTGGGAATGCTGTTGAATACTTATCACATTCCTTTTCTGTAACAAATATCCTGTTTCTCCAAAAAGACAACCCACCTTGAAAATAAGCCCTATCACGTTTTTGAACACATACAATGAAATTAAGTCCCACATACAAAATTAGCCTTAATTTAAGACCCTGCCCATCCTGGGATGCAGAGGGTGGGGCAAGGCACACAGGTAAAAAATAAGCTAGGGTGGGATGGAGGATGGAGCTGCCCTACTTAACAGGCCTCATACACCCTGACACCTGCCTCGCCTTCTTCTGTGGCCACTTGATGCCACTCACACACATCACCCCAACCTCCATTTCGCCTTCAGATGCCATCCGGAAAGCCCTCTGCAGCCAATAATAAAGCTCTGAGGTAATCGGAGCTCTGTTATTGGCTGCAGAGGACTTTCCGGAAGGCATCTGAAGGCGAAACGGAGGCTGAGGCGATGCGTGCGAGTGGCAGCAAGCAGCCGCAGAAGAAGTGAGCCAACAATGGACTCCTGCTCACTGAGGCTGTGGGTGCCACTGCCATGAGGTGAGTCAATAATTAGAACCCTCCAAAAAGAAGGCCAAGGTTTTTTTTGGGGGGGGGGGGTGTCAAAAGAAAAAAAGACACAGCCTTCTTTTTGGAGTATCACCTTTGAAATATTTTGGACTGTCCAATGGCTCTTGCTGTTCTGATTTTCTGTCCAATTTTAAAAGCAAGGAGTGAACTACAGTCTAAAAATAAATGGTCATACACAATTTAAATTCATCCACACATGTATAATCCACAGATTATATACTATAGTGTTCCATGGGCAAAAGCTTCACTTCTGGAAATCCAGGGAATATGGCTGAAGGAATAATTTAAGAGACACCCCCAAATTCCTTTTACAAACAAAATAAAGGGTTCTGATTCATTGTAGAGATTTGCCCAGTAAATTGGAGCTTACTTGATGAGCCAACTAACAATTTTGTAAATTATCATACCACAATTTGTCTATCCCTTGACTCATCCAAGCTTTGCATTTGACATGCTATGTCAGAGAATTGACTCTTTAGAAGAGCTCCTTTTGCTTTTGTGCCTGGATATAAAGGATTCTAGGTGGTTTCCCTCAAGTCATTCAGTGCAGCTATAAATACTAAGCAAACAATTAACTGCATGGGTTCAAATGGAGAAGTGTGTATAAGGTGTTGATGAATTTCTATTGTTTCCTTGTTCTTATTTCTACCTTTGTTGCGTGGTAAACTTCAGCTCTGAGCAAGTCTCTCATTATCCTAATGACACAGCAAAGTTTTAGATCCAGAATGAGTTAATTACAATCTGCAGAGGCTCTGCCAATTAACCTGAACTACTGACGTCAGTTAGTTGCCACAGAATCACCTCTACTCACTATGCTGGGAAACAAAAGTAGTTTTACCTGTATGTCAACTCAAAAGAAATGAATTTAGCGGGTAGCGTCTGTGAAAAAATAACATGTCTTTGTTTTTGGAAACTGCACTGCACCATTTTTGAGAAGAGTTCAGGGATAAAGTTGAAGGAGCTGATGACTGGGGAAAGAATACCATTTCTCCCTTCGCTTTGGAAAGTGAAGCACATGCAGGTAGTTGTCAACTTACAACAGTTCATTTACAATAACAATGAAAAAAGCAACTTACAACTGTTTTTCACACTTACAACCACTGCAGCATCCCCATGGTTATGGAATCCAAATTTAGACACTTGGCAACAGACTCATATTTATGATCATTGTGGTGTCCCGGAGTCACGCAATCACCTTTTGCAAACTTTCGATAAGCAAACTCAATGGGAAAGCCAGATTCACTTAACAACCATGTGTCTAACTTAAAATACGTGCAGTGTTTTACTTAACAACTATAGCAAGAAAGGTCATAAAATGGAGCAAAACTCACTTAACAACAGAAATTTTGGGCTCAATTGTGGTTGTAAGTTGAGGACTGCCTGTAGAGTGAGCAAAGCAGTTCTAAGGGTGGTGGAAATGTGGGTCTCCTTTTCCTCCCTCAGGGTGGATGAATTTACATTTCAGAGCACTTCCCCGCTGCTAAGTAAATAAGGCTATTTTGGTAGGTGATATTATTTAAATTCTTCAAGCACTGTATGAAGGTGGGGGGGAGACTTAAAACTCCCCTGTAATCATATTTCATTTTGGGAAATACTAATATAAAAAGGAGAGCCCCAGTTTTTCCTTCTGCTTCTTTCTCTGCAACTCTCTCTTCAGAGACAAAACACCAGAAAAGAAACAAGCTACTTCTGCTTGAGATACTTTTGGTATCTCAATCCAAAAAAGCATCTTCTCAATTATAGGAAACAAAATCTATGGCCAATTCTTTTTTTTTTAATTGGTTGCCATAATAATTAATTCAGTCAACGGTTCTACAGAATAACTATTAATTCCTGCATATTGATATCACATGAGAAAGAAGCTTTGAACAGATGGGCAACTGTGTTAGAGAACCACAGCTACCACAAGCTGGGACACTGTCACTGACCTCTCTCCGTCACTTTTGCCCTATCTTTCCATCAGTCTCATCTGCTGGGGGGCAGTCAAACAAATCAAGATGGCAGTCATGGAAATGCAACTAAAGTGCCCCTCTTGAATGTGCATCAGCACTGTATGCATGCCTGGAGATGAGCTTGCCATTGCAAGCATCATCTTGAGCCTTTTGATTACCCGCCACAGATGGCACTACTCTCCATTAAGTGTCTTATCCTTATTCAGACAATGTAATTGACTGGGTGGTCTTTATGGACTTTACACTCTCATGGATATATTCACCAATAACAATAAACCACATTTTATTTTAATCGAGGTCAGTTACATTTTTTTGGACTCAAGTCACACATCATATTGACAGAGATGTGACCTTGGGCTTTCTTGCAACCCTGCAACAACTAGGGACGCTTGCTTGCTACAACAGATCCAGAATCCCTTTATCACTTTTAGAAACCACTAATGTTAGTCAAAGCTGCTTATGTTTTCTGTTTTTCTCTTGTCCATCAAGACACCCAAGAGGGCAAATTCATGTGTAGATACGGTTTTACACTGATACTTTTCTCCTTTTTGATAAGAGATTAAGAGAGCGTGCCTTCGACCATATAGCTGTCACATCCTTAAGATTGTTCAATGCCTATTACTGAAAGATTTCAGTTTCAGATAAGGTACTGGATTGCCTTCTGAGCAATCATCAAAATTCTTTGTGGTCTTTTTCATAGATTTCATTATGTACTAAAATTGTCAACAATGTTTTTATCTCATTTACAATGAAATATTGCAGCTGATGTTTTATCAGGAAAGTACTCTGATGTGTACACTGTATTATCAGCAGATTAGCTCCTAATTCATTTGCCAGCAATATAATGAACAATTTTGGACCAGAGCCATTTTTACTGCAGTACTGATGTCCTTGTCTCCTGGCTTCAGAGAAGTTACATAAGTTTTCCAAGCATTGAATAATCAGTTTATAATATGTCTCACCCTAATACGGAAGTTCTTGTTTCTTCAGCAAAAGATGTAACAGTTACATATTTCCATATATGTATTTTTTGTTCCCAATGGCAACGTTTGGTCTAAGACAACATACACCAACTTACCTGGAACAAGGTGTTTGGTCCTTGCAGTCTGGCAGGACTCAAGGGAGCAATAGGACTGAGGCTGCTCCAAAAGTGAATGCTAGAAAGCAGTGGACTCGGGGTCAACAGTAACCCATTTGGAGTCTACAAGACAAAACACACTAGCTTAGTTGTCTGTTGATAAACATTGCTATAAAGAGGCGGGTATGCCATTGACTTTCTCATTTTTATCATACCTTCTTCAGTATTGCTTACATCCTATTTTCTAATGTATATTTTGAATGGGATATGTAGAGTCCTATTTTAATATATTGTTTAAACTCAAAAGTTATTTCCAACTTGAATCATCTTCACTGGAAGGTCATATTTGAGGTTTGCAGTAAGTTAGAGAATCCAGATAAGAAATTCAAGATGGTGATTATTTGAGTGTAAACAAATAGGCCTTCTGAGTTATTTTTGTTTCCATTATTGTTGGAACCTGGCAGGTGAAAGATGGAATGTAATCAAGCAAATACATGCATCCATTAGTTCGGAGTTTGAAACTCGAACTCCTATCCACAATGTATCCTATTAAGTCCAATATGGCTCATCTCTCACAATTGTACAGAGGTTGGAGCTTCAGTCCCACTCAGCTTATGTGGATCTTCTGCTCGTTAACTGCTATTTTCAACAGAATGACTCACAAAAAAAGCTGAGATTTTCCTTGCAAACAGCCCACAGCTCTGAAAGCAACTGAGGTCATTTATTTTTACAAGAACTGCAAACTCTCAGGCTTTTGTACCTAAAATAACCATGTTCCTTTTTTTAGTACCATAGAGTGAATTGATCATCATTAAGTGTTAAACTCTTCTGCAGCTTTTAGCATTGTCAGAACTTAGTTCTGAAGCAAAATGTCTAATTCTAAGTCTAATGTCCCTGTGTTGTACATAGCACCTGAAGAACCTTTAAGCCAGGGGTGTCAAACTCAAGGACCAGGGCTAAATCTGGCCCACAGGGTGCTTAGTTCTGGCCCTCGGGGTCACCCTGAAGAGAGCAGAGGCCCGCAGTGCCTCTGCCAGCAAAATGGAGCTTGGGAAGATCGTGTGTGGCCCTCACAAGCTCTGTTTTCACTGGCAGAGGGTTGCAGGAAGCTGTTGCAGACAAAAATGGAGTTCGGGAGCCCATTTTCACTGGCAGAGCTCTGGGCCACTACAGGAGCCCTGACATGAATGCCATCGAGCTGGCCACATATACCCAGCCCCCCCAAGGTCAAACACAACCCTGATGCAGCCCTCAATGAAATTGGGTTTGACACCCCTGCTTTAAGCCAAAGGCCAATACTGAATATCAGAATTCCAGTCTAATCAATGTGGATTAATCCTGAAAAAGGGACTGTACAGTATTCTTTGAAAGTTTCACATTTTCCATGAGGTCAGTTTTTGTATTATTACTTGGTAAAGTTAGGAAAACCTTTTATATAAAATTAACAGCTATTTCAAGGGATATTAAAAAGTGGTTCTCAGAACAAAATTTGGTTCCTATGTGAATTGGTTGAGGCAATCACATCAATAGAAGTATCAGGAAGTGCAGAAAGAATACCAAGTTGAGATTCACCAAGCTTCATTGAGAATTATAAAGCTAGATGGGATGTTTAGCACTTGGATCCTTCGTACGGAACCTTGCCTTGATGCTTTTGGAATACTATACTTAAACTATATAGTTAGAATTTGAGTTGATTGTATAGAATTTAAGTTGACTCATATAATTACATATGAGTTTTTAAACCAGTACGTAAACAGTGAAAGTTGTAAACTTGTATTTCTATATATTTAGAGGTTCTGGAAAAATAAAAATGACAAATAGCACTGGAGGTATTGTAAAGACTGCCTGTCTTGAGACTTATCCTGATATTTTTGAAAAGCTGATTATACTGAAAACTGAAGTGTCTAGAGGCACTTATATATTTTTTAATCCTTGACTTTTGCAGTGATCCTTCAGTTTTCAGCATGCCTTTGCTATCAATATCTTTCTTGCATAATTATCAGCTCTAAATTATATTTGGCATGATGCAGAACCTCTGAAATGACTTTACATCAGTTTTGAATAGAGTGTTCTGCGATATGCTTGCTGACTAGTATTTATCTAGGCAGAACTGATCAAACATAGGATGTTTGTGCTTCTTTTTTTCTTCTGTTCTGTTAGGATACTTTGGTTAAATATACCTTAACTGAAGGGGAGAAAGAAAATAGCACATGTGTCCTATTTTTGATCACTTCTATATGGATAAATATCAGTCAGCAATTGCAATATGCTTAAGACTGTCAAAGAACTCTTATTATGTCAGAAAACAACAAATGAAATTAGAGTCCGGTATATTTTTGTGTGTGTCACAAAGTCAGCATTGATTTCTGGTGACTGCTTGGGCAACTCTGCAGTTTTCTTGTCAAGATTTCAGAAGTGGTTTGCCATTGCCTCTTTCCTAGGGCTGAAAGAAAGTGACTAGCCAAAGTCACTCAACTGGGCTTTATGCTTAAGGCAGAACTGGAACTCATTATCTCTTTCTTGCATGGTGCCTTAATCACTACACCAAACTGGTTCTCTATAGTCAGATGTAGATATAGATAGAATTGTGTGATAATATCTGCGATAATATCATGCACATGCTGCAAATTGGTCATGTTCCAGTTAATATTATTCATTCATTCATTCATTTATTCACTTCCTCTTATTGACTAGAAATTACTATGGGGCAGGATGCACCTTACCACCTAGAGTTTGAAAAAGAATCATCTAAGGGAAAAGCCGGATGACTGCAATAAAGCACTCTCCTTCAGTCTTTGTACTATTACAAGAATATGCTGTCCTCATATACCCAAACTATTTATTCATGGTCTTGATAAATGCAATTCAGAATGGTTTTTAATTAAGTGAGGCTAATTGAGGAAACCATTGAGGCTTATAGCCACTAAAATAGGATTCAACATTATTTTATATCTCTTCATTATTTTTAATAAAAATTGTTGCCAGGGCTTTGGAGCAATGAAAAGAATAAATTCTAGCATGTGCCTTTATGTAAACTCATTAAGATCAATACATCTGTCAACCATATTGTTTATAGGTGCTAAATCTACATCCTAATTCACAACCTCAAGCAATGAGGTCAGTAACTACTATGTTGTAGAATTCGCCTTTCTACGCACACATATCTACCTACTTTCAGCTTATGTACTGAGATTTTACATTTACCCTCAGTGTAGCCTGGTCCTAATCTTTTAAAAATATCAGAATGTCTTCTCTGAATATTTGCATAATCAAATTTCTATGACTGGCACTATATGTTGTGCTAAATTCTACAAAGTATAATTGAGCACATATGCATAAGAACAGACTAGAAATATCTTGTCAAGATTGCAGTGTTTGTTTAAAATGCCAGGGTTAACTCTGCTACTGGATGGACAACATAAAGCTTTTGTAAAAGGACAATATCGGAAAAGAAGGGCTTGCAATTGCCCACCACCATCCTCTTTCTGGAAACAAAAGGAAAATCCAATGCTTAGTTTGCAGAACACATATTTTTCATTACCAAGGCAGTTCCCAGTCAGAGGGGCAAAAACACGAGCAGAGCAAAGTAAAGCTCATTTGATCCTTGATGCAAAAGAGTGAAGCAGTTCTTAACCCTTATAGAGTCAGCCTTTCTTGTTTTCTGAACATCCTCATGCCATTTTCTGATTAAATAAAACAGTCTGATCTAAACGTGTCAATTGGTACTTTGTTTCCAAGAGGCCTAGTGCCAGCAGAATACAAAGGATTATTAATCTGCAAAGAATTCCAGTTGCCAACTGGCCAGAGGAAAAAAAAACTCGTTCTTACACATTCACTGTAGATAAATCTTGCTATGAAGATACATATTTGCAGGCCCTGACATGGAGTGGTTAATTTTGGCTTCCAACTCCACATTACAACTTTCCCTGGACTTGAAGCAAGACCTGATCTTAAAGGGCGTTAAAAATATACTTATTCATTCAGTCCGTTTCAAGTTTTTTTAAGCATATTTCTTGACTTAATAATGTCTTACTGTCTTTACATGCTATCTACAGATGTTAAAAAGAGAGAACATATTCATTTTTAAATAAATAAAAGATATTTCTCTCTGGTGATAGTGATTCCTTCTGGACATGTTAGGCTATTTCAGCTTGCAAATGGAATATCATCTATTAGTTCTTTTGTTCTTGATGATTACTTTATACCAAGAATTCTGCAAAGTGAAATAAGAATATTGCTCTGTTCTTTAAAGGCTTCCACTTCAAAACATGTTAAGAGTGTCATACATCAGACTAAGCCACTAACAATAGCTTTTGTCATGCTCGTGAAAATCCATGGGCTGGGCTGTTTTCACGATGAGCAGAAAGATGCTGAGCTCATACAAAATGTGAAGCAATTCTTCAAAATAATTTTCAAATATGCAACTTCAATAAGAAACTAGCAGATTTATTATAATCCAAAATGTTCGTTTTATAATGACTATGTCTCCTCAAAGAAAACTGCACATCTCCTGACAATGCAGAATCCCTATAGACAATCCTATCTGAACTGCAGAGCTGTTGCTGGTCAGTAAACATATGAATTAGGCAGTAATTCAGTAATTTTTAGATAGGTTTATTTTTCCATTTAAGAGACAGGTATATGGTCAATTAATGCATCATATGAAAAGCCCCTTTCTAAAATCAAATAGCTGAAAGCAATTTAATTTTCTAAATCTGTATTTTGAAGTTGAAAGCAGCTTAATACTCCCTCTCTGAAAGACATAAAATCTGCTTAATAAGCAGATGAGAAGTCATATTTTATGAATACATATATGTAATACATAGTGTAAGAAAAATAAACCAGACATCCTTTGGCATATGCAGCTGGGTTTTGATCTAATATTTTCCTTATATTTATTTTGCATTCACATTTCACATGGTTAAACCAATTCAATCATTTTGATTAATTTAGATTCTTTTTATTGTCTTTAAAATCTCTCTCACAACTGTGATTAATTTATTCCTGTTTTTACTGACCTGGTATCTTTCCCACGCAGAACACTATTTTTACTTTCGGCCACGCTACCTGGGCACTATGGTTGAACACAGTTGGCATTACCAAGCTGGGAAAGTGAATTTATTTATTCTGTTTGGCTGGGGAACAGAGCATTGCCAAAACACTGCCACAACAATATGATTGTAATAGTGCATCTCTTTTGAACATTCTTCCCAAAGAAATTCCTGTGGTGCCTGTAGTATTAATTTTACAAATACATATTTGTTTGCTGCTCTTGACTTTTTATACCAAGAGCTGCGGTGACACAATGGTTGGAATGCAGTACAACAGGTCAGGTCACACCGACTCAAGGTTGACTCAGCTTTCCATCCTGAGGTCGGTAAAACGAGGACCCGGATTGTTGGGGACAATATGTTGATTTTGTAAACCACTTAGGACTGTCAAAGCACTGTGAAGCGGTATATACGGTAAGTCTATGTGCTATTGCTATTTTCTAATGCTTTTATTCACAATAACTATAGTTAATTGTGATTGGTAAGCACAAGTATAGGGAATATTTCATCTACTGACTAGAAATAGGTTGCATGGGTTCATATACTATCTGCCAGTTTATTTCCTAAGTCACCTATTTTCTCCAGGTAAGAAAAATCATTTATCTACAGCTGGGATAGAAAGACTAATTCTGCCCTTCCCAAAATCCTGGAATTCACCTCCTTTGCTAAATTGATCTTCCTCCCATTAGCTCTGATTGTAAAGCATTTAACACTTTTAACAGGAGGTAATTTAAATAATAAATTGCATACTGGATGTCCATTGTCTCTTTTACTGTTAAGTGGTCTGTCTGTCATCCATCTATCATCTATCCTATCTATCACCTTTAATCTTTAACAGAATTTCTATACTGCCCCACTCCCAAAGGACTCGGGGTGGAGCACAGCCATTTAAAACAGAATATATAAAATTTAAAAGCAATTAAAAATGAATTAAATCAAAGGCCAAAATAAATATTCTAAAAGTTAAAATTTACAGTTTAAAATTTAAAACTTATCTATCCATCTGATGGTATATTTCTTTAAATCCTGCCCAAATAAGCCTTGAAATTGTTTTACAATAACCATGAAGCATAGCTTGTGACATAATTTTTTTAGAATTATAGCTAGGATTCAAAGACATCCATCTTACCTGTGCAGTGAAGAAAGCAGGGGTCAAGGATCCCGAGGGAAGCGCAGGGCTATTGAGGGCAATAGAGCCGAGGTCAGTACTTGAAAGAAGCAAGGGAGGTGCAGAGATCTCTAAGCCTTTGGGTTTTTTAGCCTTTGGAGGAAGAGAAGGGGATTTTACTTTGGATCCTGAAGAAAGATTCAGTGGCTCAAGAGAATCTGAATCCTGGCAAGTAGACTCCAGATAGGTGTTTCTGTGTTCTGAGGGAAGGGGTGAGTTAGGTGATAGAGATGGTGATCGAGAGGAAGTTGATGAAGCTGAGGATATGCTAGTTGTGTTGGGCAACATTAAGGATGATATTTTTGCAGAGACAGAGGATGCTAAAAATGTAGAAGCATTTGCTGCTTCAGATGTAGATGGCAATGACACAACAGGCCTCATGACTTGTCTGTCTGTTTTGTTTGTCACAAATCTAATAACAGTCCGGACTTCTTCCAGAGGTGTGGCTTCTTCCAATTTCTCCTCCAGCTTTTCTGTTTTAATTTGCTTGAGAGTGTCTGGCTGATTTTGTAAGGAATTGATGGTGAAAGATGAGTACAGCCCCGAATGAATGTATTCGTTGCGGCTTGTGCCTTTCAAGACTGGGAGACCATGCTTATGCTGTTCTCTGCTCTCCAGAGGTATCTTGCAGTCGCTGTCCTGCAGCAAAAGGCTTTCCTTGCTGATTTCCACAGTATGAGGATCCATCTTTAAGATTTCCGGGAAAGAAACAAACTTGTACACAAACTTCTGACCAATCACCTTCTTGATAATGTTCTGCACAAAATATCAAAGCAGGTATGAAAAAATAATATGTAAGTGACTTGACAAAATAGCTTAAAGTAGTACAAGTGACTGACCAAAGAAAAGGCCTTAAGTTCAATCCTAGCACCTCTGGATAAAAATATTTGAAGAATGGCATTGTCATAGACGTCAAAAAGCTGTTGTTCGTTCAATCACCAGCAATGGGCTTTAGGGCCAAAATGGTTTAATAAAAAGATAGGATAAATTTAGTTAACAACAGCTCTTCACAGAAAATTCAGGATTCTGTATTTTCTTGTCACTCTTCCTTTCTCCTGTACTTTCCTCTTTCTTTTCTAACCTTCCAAAACATAATTTTTAATATACTCAAAACACTGTTCTTTCTTTTTAAACTACATGCAACATTGTCTTTTCTTAGTATCCAGGACTATTGTACTTTTTTAATGTAATCCTTTTATATTCCATCCTTATCAATTCACCTAACAGCAACATATTGAATAGGCACCGTTTTAATTACCCCTAAAATGCTCTTAAAAGAAACAGAAGACATACGATTATAATACCATATTCTACAGGAAGTCATGACTGCAACTGAGCCCTAAATTTCTGTCAATAAGTAAAACAGTTCAGCCTCATATTATCACCTTTGTTGCCATACAGTGGAAACTAGTCATGAATGCCTCTCAGTGCAACCAAATTGAGTGCCAATCCAAAATTTTGCAAAATTGTTTGCATCTGGTCACAAACAAATATTCAGGTGGAGATCAAACACAGCTCAGCTGATTTCCCCTTCCTCACTGATTTTGCCTTCCGTGTCATTTTTTTTTGTCTTGCTTCCAGTCACGACCAAATCAGGTGCCGACCAAAGTTCTGAAATGAATTACGGTCATGACAGGAGGTTCCACTGTAGCTGCTAAATTAATGTCTGCAGTTGTAAAGTTAGTAACTCAGTTGTTAAGTGAATCTGGCTTCCCCATTGACTTTGCTTGTCAGAATGTTGCAAAAGATGATCACATGACTCCGGGATATTGCAACTATCAAGTATCTATATTTTGATCATGTGTCCATAGGGATGTTGCAATGGTCATAAGTGCAAAAAACTGTCATAGGTATTTTCAGTTCCACTGTAACTCTAAATAGTCACTAAATGAACTGGTGCAAGTTGAGGACTACCTGTATAATTCCAATTTTTGTTTTAGAGCAGAGGTCTCAAACTCAAGGCCCAGGAGCCAGGGCCGGCCCACAGAGTGCTTAGATCTGGACTGCCCTGGAAACAGCTCCATTTTTGGCTGCAACAGCCCCCTGCAACCCTCTGCCTATGTTTTCACTGGCAGAACACTCAGGCCACCACAGGCACCCCTGACATAAGTGATGTCAAATTGGCCCTGGCCACAGACACACACACACCCAAAGTCAAACACAACCCTGATGTGGCCCTCAATGAAATCGAGTTTGACACCCCTGTTTTAGAATCTTTTACAACTATATCAAAAGGGCTGTGAAACCCTTTGAAAGAAGTGCTTCAGAAAGCATAGAAAGGCATACAAAGTACCTCTTTTAAAACTCTTAAGCAGCTGCCACTTTTCCATGTTCACACAGCTGCTTCCCAAGTGCTTCTGGCTGCCTCTGCATTCAGGCATTAGGCAGAGCCAAGTGGCCTTGCTTACAGATCATGTAGAGCCAGCTGGGAATTGCTTCCAAAGAAGGCGTGGTAGCTTTCTTATAACATCATGTTACTACAGTGTTATTCCAACATTGAAATTAATATTTTATTTTACAATTTAAAAAATTTAAAGTCATGTAAATTACATTAGAAGAGGGGTTCTGCAAAAAAAAGTTACAGTTTTCAGGTTAAACACTGAAATATGCAGCAAAGAATTAGAAAAATACACTTGGAAAGCATCCAAAGTAACCTTTTGTCAGAGAAACCAGGTACATTGTATATATAAAATACTATTTTTGTTTATCTAAAATTAATGTTTTTTAAATACCTTGTCATAATAGTATCTCAGAGCTCTGCTCAGTTTATCATAATTCATGTTAGTTTTGTTTTTTCTGAGTCCCCACAGCTTAGCCACCTCTTCTGCCTTAAGTAACTTAAATTCCCCATCATTGGATGTCCAACAAATCAGGTGTTCATGTTTCTGATCAAGAAGCAACTGCAACAGGAATTGCCACAGTGTGATTGCACTCTCCATGCCTACAATAAACAAAAATAAAAGGAGGAGAATAAAGAGAATGTGAATATTGCTTCACTCAGCAAACTGCTTGAAAGTTAGCCTACAATTTGTAGGATCTATTTTTGAGAAATCCTTCATCTTGTTGTCTGGATTGACACTGGAAAGAAAAACCATAATAAGCTATAAAAAATACTAGCATGCTTACAATGATTTAATGTAATTCAATTTTCTCAGTTTTAAAAAATAAAATTAAGAAAAAGATGTAAAACCATGTCAGTTTTCATCCACTATTAGTATTATCACATCACTATCATTTGCCAGCAGATTTTTTACTAAAGACACATACTTCTAGAAGGTGTAACCCAGTTACGAAAGAACTATACATCTGCCTTAAACTCAAATTAGTTTCAAATACAACACATTATGATTCCATATGTATGTATATACAAGTAGTCCTCGACTTAAAACTATACTTGGAACCAGAAATTCATCGTAAGTTCATCATACAGTTGTAATGGGTCAAGGCACCTATGGGACCAGAAGTAATTTTCTGATCTTTTTTATAGTGGTTGTAAACAAACCACCATCATGATTGTTAAGCAAATAGAGCAGTCATTAAGTGAATCCCAAAAATAGTCATTAAGTGAAACCCAAAAACAGTCATTAAGTGAATCCCAAAATCATCAATCGTGGGCAAGGGGTGGTTTGCTAAGAATCCCAATAACTACTTCCAACATTGCATTCATTTATGGTCAAATATTTTGCAAATGACACTAGAAAACTGTATTTTACAATCTGGGAAACATGAGTTCACATAAAATAGTACACAATATACAATATACTTAAAGTTGCTTATTACCACATATGAACTAGAGCACTGTTCTAAGCTTTAATTTATAAATTAAAGTGTTACAGGGGACTCTATTATTCTTGGAAATCACCATAGATCTTCAGACAGATAACACATTGTTTCAGCATATGCCACTGTCCTATCTCTTAATGTGTTCCTATAGAAAAATGAAGCTGAAATTGGTAAGAAGGTACGGGTGGACTACAGATGGAATTATCCATCTTTTAATAGTTAGTTTACGATGCATTATGTGACTGAGAAACAACACTTCCAATAAAAAGTTAAATATGTCCAACAGTTTCTTTGTGGAGACTGACCTGAACCCCTAACACCTTTTAGCAAGCTGAAACCATTTTTATTTCAGTGAACATTGTCCTCCTTTTACATTTTAGCTGTTGTAATTAGTTGCCATATGTGATTTTACATTTTACTATTCGTAGTAGTTCCATTGAGAACCCCTCAAGTATACTTCAGTGTATGTAGAAAAAATTAAAAGTTATTTAAGAAAATATGTGTTTGTGCAAAAGTAAAAACCCTGAAATGTGTGCTCATTTTGTCCAGAATAATTTCCAATTTAAATAAACTATACTTTCATCAGTAATGCATTAAAAATTAATTTTAATATATAAATAATAATAATCCAAAGGAGGCATATTAACCCTTGCAATTTTAAAATTGGTAAAGATTTTGTTTTGGGGATGGTATTTAAAAGTATGGAAAATAACATTGACCCAAAAATTTAATGCAACACCAAAATCTTAATGAATCTCTAGTTAACAATTGCTTTATTCATATCTAGTTAACATTTTTGTTAGACAAATACAAAAACAAAGACAAATATAAAAACAAATGTTTTATGCACAGAAATATTGAATAGATTTTTAAAATATTTTATGTCATCTTAAAATTACAAATGTCATATAATTATGTGTATTTAACTTTAGATTTGGGTTATTTTTGCTGCTTTCTTATTAGTGGTTTTTTTAAACTATAGATTTTTTAAAATTATCCTTGTCATATTTTTGAATATGTTTAACCCAGAATCAGGTTTGGTTAATGTTTGGATCTAAAGTACTCTTGCTGAATATTTGGATCTAGTAGGAAATCTCAGAATTATAGATTCACTTGGCAAAGTTAAAAAAATACTCTTGGCAAACTTGTTTTCTCTTGGTGACAAGGTGACTGCACAGACTTGTCCATGATGTCACCCAGAATCCAACTCATCGCCTGAGCTTTTAAACAAACCAATAAAGGAGAGTATGTGTAGCTCAGGGTTGAAATGAGAAGTCCTTGGTGCTCTCTGAGCTTGCTTGTTTTCTTGAAGATGTTTCATTACCCTACTTACATAACATCATCAGTGCTACTAGCTACTAGTCCTTACTAGCACTGATGTGTTACCTGCTTAGAGTAATGAAACATCTATAATGATATGTTTTTAATAGCCTTCATTTAATTATTTTAAACGGGTTTTAAATTGTTATTTATGTATCTATGTTTTTTACTGGCTGTGCACCGCCCCGAGTCCCTAGGGAGAGGGGGCGGTATATAAATCAAATAAAACCTAAAC
>JAEANM010009255.1:0-16478 GCA_017656035.1 Myanophis thanlyinensis
AAGGAAGGAAGGAAGGAAAAGGAATGGGAGGGAAAGGGGGAAAAGAAAGAGGAAGGAAATGAGAGAGAAGGAACAATATCCTACTATCATCCCATCTATTCATTTTCTTGAAACAGATTTCTTGAAGATGTTAGTGTTTCACTATGAATTCTTATAGAGGAATATACATTTTTAATCATCATCATCATCATCATCATCATCTCTTCTTCACAAGTACAGATGGACTGACTTCCTTGGATTAATTTAATATGATGCATAATTTCCTAAAGAGACTTCGAAGAAGAGAATCCAAAAAAGGAAAAATAAAATAAGTCCTGTTGCACCCTGTCTTTGAGCTTCATGCCATCCTTTCTTTGGATTCCCACAGCTGAGATCTACAGGAAAAGCCCACGTCATTGGCTTCCCACTGGCAAACATTATCACTAATCTTTCTTCCTGGCTGTCAACATTTTTCCCTCGTGAAGTCACAGCGCATGGCATTTTGGCATCGTTTTATTGGGCTTTTCAAATGGAGGGACTGTTTTGCCCATCGCTGTGAATCAAACACCATGAGATGACATAGTTTATATGTAAAAGAGACATACTGGTTGGATGCCAATTTTTGTGTCTTCCCACTGGTCATTTGGGTTGAGTGCTGGTTAGGACAGAAAAATCAAGCTCAAAGAAAGTCTGGCCTGGGACAGGAATGTCCTGCCACAGGGTTGGACTAGAAGATTACCTTAATTTGGAGGATCGCATAACAGAATAACAGAGTTGGAAGGGACCTTGGTGGTCTTCTAGTCCAACCCCCTGCTCAACCAGGAGGCTATATTCCATTTCAGGTGAATCGTTGCCCAATCTCTTTTTAAAAAATCTCCAGTGATGGAGCACCCACAACTTCTGAAGGAAAGTGGCTCTGCTGGTTAATTGTTCTAAAAGTTCTTCTTACATCTAGATTGGTTCTGTCCTTGATTACTTTTCATCCATTGCTTCTTGTTTTGCCTTCAGATGCTATCGTGTCACCCCTTACTCTTTCTTTTCATCAAACTAGAGATACCCAATTCCAGCAACCATTCTTTATACAAATTACTCTCCGGTCGTCTAATCCAGGGGTGGGCAATTGTGGCTCTTTTATGACCTGTGGACTTCAAATCCCAGAATCCCTGGGCAAGGCCACCTGAACAAAATGGAGGAAATGTTTTGAGGTGAAAGTGTAAGGAACCCTTAACACTTCAAAATGTTTCCTCCATTTTATTTAGGTTGCCTTGCCCAGGGATTCTGGGATTTGAACTCCACAGGTCATAAAAGAGCCACAATTGCTCACCCCTGGCCCAGAGAGTCCTCCTAATGTAGTGGGAATACAATTTCCATAATTGTATTCATACTGGCTGGAAGTACTGGGAGTTGTGATTCTGATACAACCATAGGGAGTGAAATTGGAGAAAGATAGCTTCACTGCTGATCTAGCAGTGATGGGGATAATAGAATTGGTCCATGGGTTCCATTTCCAAAAAAGGTCTCCAGCTTCAATACAGTTTAAATTAATGGGCACAGAAAGGGGAAGACAGCTACCTCTTCTACCATCTTGTCTTTTGTAACCTGTACCCTACACTGACACTGCCAATACTCATCCTCAATTGGAATGTTCCAATAAGTAATACAGGGAAGCCCTTCCCATCTTCTGCCTTAAGTAGAGTTGCCAAACACAAGCCACAAATCATATGGTTCCTCTGAAAGAAAGGAAGAAGTGCAAGATGTTCTCACTGTTTTCTTAGATTTCCTTTCTTGTCTCTCATCTTTGCTGTCCCCATTTCTCCCAGACCTGGAATGGAAACAGAATAGCAGATGTGATGTTTACATGGACAGAAGGAAAACTTACAAAATGATCCAGGAAGGAAGGCATGGAAATATTCAGGCTTGCCTAAAAGATGGTTCTGACACCATAACCAAATGTCATTTTAGGGGGGTGAGGTGAGTCTTGTCTTACAACCGGCCATCTAAAACTCTGAACTACACCTGAAAGCAGGCAGAGGAGATGCCATGCTTATCCACATCTAGGCCTTGGGGTGAATTAGAGCCATCTCCTTTTCATTAATGCATAGTCAAAGTGGACAGTAGGCCAGCCTATACCTTTCAAAACTGGACAAGTCCCAGAAACTCTGCAACTATCAGATCTCCTCCTGCTTTATTGCTGTTCCTCTATTGGTTGGCTTTCTTTCAGCTTCTATTTGCTATAATCCTCAAGGCTCTCCTAGTGGTCCTGCTTTGTCAGTGAAATCAAAAAAGGAGAACTTCCCTTTTTCAATGCAGCTTTTGGGATAGTTGCACATATGGCTCAAGAGGGCAAAACCTAGATAAATCAGCTTCACATTCTCTGGATAAAGGAAATATCTTGAGGAGGAGCAAATACAAATAGACCAACATCCATACATATTTAATGGCCCAAATCATTGTATGATTTACCATGGCTTATTTAAATTACAATTTCCAATTTTGTTTGAACAGGCAATGAGTGACATAAATTTCACTTACATCAAGGTAAGGTAAGTTATAATATAAATCTGATTTATAACATGTGATATAATGGGAAAATCATTCATAAATAAGGTACAATGTCACCCTCAAAACAAGCACATGATGTAATGGACAAGAAAAGCGTACCCTTACCCTAGAAGATTGTGTTTTTTAAAAAAGTTATCAATAATGTATGCATATATTACTTGGTTCTTCACAGGATAACAATTAAGTGAAATCTCATTGGCACAAAACACGAACAGAAATTTTGTGGTATCTACAAGAAGTCCCAAGGATACGACTCTAGCCCTGAGAAGGAGGGAGTGAGATAAAATATTTGTGCAGTCCTGGAAATAACAGCACTGCTTTAAACTTGTTGCTCTTAAAAAGGGGTAATAAAGATTTGGGGCAAGCTTTCAAGATTCTGTTAAGATATCCAGTCAAGTGTTATTGGGATTTCCTGGCAACATATTGAGAATGATGGGTATATTCTGACTCCAGGATAGCACAGGTTTCTCCTCAGCTGCTATGAAAGCATATTTTTCCTATTTGAGGAAATCTGGAACTCTTTCCTTCCATTGTTTCTGTGAAAAGATTTTGTGGCAAGAAAATCACAAGGCTCTCCAGCTCAGAAACCCTGACTGATTAAAACTGCATTTTTCCTCACCTGATGTTTTTTTTCTATATTTCGCAGAAATTGTAGACTGCTGCCCTAGCCCAGTGCCAGACTAGTTAACATATTGCTTATTCTTCTTTTATTGTGTGGTCATTGAGAGAATGGAATACAGATATTCCCTCAATCAGTTCTTATCTTCCACTAGTGCCTTTGTCCAGATTCTGCAGAAGCCAAGTTAGCATATTTCCCTCAGAAACCAATCAACACTGAAGCACTCTTTACTTCAAAATATTTGACTATCTGCAGTGGAATAGGAGCAGGAGGAAATACTCACATTTCATCCCAAGCCTTATAGATTCTCTATTGCTGGAATCTAGAAAAAAGATTACACCTAGAAAAAAAATCAGCTCTTCTGGTTCTTCTGCATATTCTGGGACTGCCCAGAATATGAGACATCAAAATGGTGGCACTGTGCACCAGGAAACTAGTGAGTAGCTGAAGGGGATCAGGGATGCTTCATGCTGAGGAAAGAAGATACATGCAGCTGCTGTCACTTGCTTGTCTAAGAGGATCTTCTTGAGTGAAGGGAGACTGCTGACATCTCTGACTGAGCTGCCTGTGTATATTTTCCACCCCCTTCTACTGCCTGAATTGTGAAAGGCAGGTAAAGTACAGAGGACTGGCTGTAGGTATGGAGGGCCCCTTCTGCCTCCTTCCTCTATTTCCAGGACTCTGTTCCTTGAGCAAAACATAGTGGAAGGGGGAGAACAGAAAGCCTCTCTCAATGTTTTTGATTGGAAGACTAAATTCCTAGTTTGGAAGAATTCCCTACGGTTCAAAGGGCTCAGGTCATACAGATCAATACAGCCCTGACAGTTTCTTTAACCGCAATGGCCTTCAAATGGGTTGGACTACAGCCCCCATAATCCTTTGGGAGATATCCAAGATCTCAGATCTCTCCAAGGCATGAAATACTTGCCATTTTTCCTCTGTGATTCTTAATTCCATCAATATGGATTGGTAAAAGCTTCCCCAGCATATTAGGATCAGCAATATGCAAACCTGGATCTAAAGATTTGTCTGTCTTTCAAGATTATAAAAAACAAGAATGGAGCAACTTTTCTCATCCTTGGAAAATATAATTTTGCTGCAGTTCCCCAACTGCCAAAGTCCAAGTGAGCTTCAGGTGATGTAACTATCTTGTGGGCTACTTGTACCATAAGCAAAAGCCTAGCTATCCTCTGTTGGTTTTTTTTTCAAGTATATTATTCCCATTCCTACCACCTAGGGTTCTACCTCAGCTGCTGATAAAGGTACCTGAACTGGGTCCATCATTCATGGATGATCTTCAGAGGGCCCTTGCCCTTTCTCTTAAAGCATTTACTCTGCCCTCTGCTGCCTTTCTCCATAAACCCTATCTGTCTATGGTCCCCCCCTTCCCCCATGCCTTGCATCTCGCTGCTACAAGAATTAATTCTCCGCTCTTCCTCACACAAGAGCATGGGTGTGATTTTGCACATTTACAACTGATTTCACTCTCCAGATTCATTGGGTTGTGAAAGGCAAGGGGACAGAGTAAACATCACTTCCAGCCGCAGATGGACGTCTACCCCCACCCCCACCCCCATACCTCTCCTCCTCCTCCTACCTCTTCAGCTTCACCGCAGTTGTGGGAAGTTCAAGGACCTGAAACAAGGAGCATTTCAGGGACAGAACAGAATTGAGGCTGGGAGGGGAGCAGGAAGGAGGGATGCAGCCTGAATAATTCATCCGCCCTCCTCAGGCACTGCCTGGCAAAGTACATCTGAGTGATGGCAAACCTGCTATCAGAACCATTTAGCAAGCTAGCCAGCTGCAGGCTAATGCACTCAAAATCCAGTGGGCTGGCCAATCACTCCGAGGACAAAGAAGGCTGCTGAGAGGACTTCTCTACCTGAGGAGCCATAGCTTGCCATTAAGGACTCAGGACAATTTTCCTCTCCTGGTGTCTGTTTTACCTACCAAAAGTACCAACCAGGCATACCTCTGGAGAGCATCACACTGGAGAAGATTTAGATCAACCTTAGAGATGTTTGCCAAATATTTTTCTAACCTTGCTCCTTCCAAGTTTTTTTTTAAATAAAAAAACTAAGATCTGTGAACTTCAACTTCTAGAATTCTGGGATCTGAAGTCCACATATTCTAGTTATGTCTGCAAAATACTGTACAGCTAACAACAGTTTCAAAATCAAAAGAACAGATATGTAGTGGAAGCAATAGGAAAAGGTTTCCATTCTCAAAACTAGTGAGGTACAGACTATTAAAAGCCCTAGGCCAGAACAAAAACCCTGAGAATTTAGCACTCATTTAGAATTCCAGCAAAATGTGTGGCATACAAGTTAAATAAACAAACAAATAACTTTGCCTCTGAAGACACCAGTCAGTTTTTTCCTTATTTTATTTGCTCAGATATTAGGCCTTCTAAAAGTCAGTGGTACAGCAGAATTTTATTGTGCTATTAAAATGAATATTTAGGATCTGCTACAAAATGTTGCAGAATATTCTTATTCCTTGATATAAGCTCTCCTGTTCATGCTTATCTATGACCTTCGGTGCAACGCTTTGGATTCTAACACATATCATTACACAGTAAATCTTTGAATACACTCAATCTTCAATAGCCCAGACTCTTCTTGAAGTTGAACCTTAATAAATCATCACTATTATTTCTTTTGGGAGTGGCAAGATATATCCTAATTTGTTTCCGCGGTTCAGCAGTACAGCATTTGCCGACCTTGGCTTTCCTCAAAAGTTGAGCATGGTTGGTTGGTCCTAGTTAGTATTTGGACAAGCAATAATCTGGGAATACCAAGGTTTTGGGCTAGGCTGGAAAGTCTAAAATTTTTGGAAGAAAGCAAGGACAAAACACCTCTGTAATGCCGCTATGGAAGCTGAATGGTGCAGTCAACAGGAGATGACTTTACAAGAACATTTTACTTTCTTTTTGCTTGTCTCAGGATTCATGCACACATATTGATGCTTCTCCTTTTCTTACTTCCCCACTGAGTGCCCCATTTTGGCTCTGTTCTTCTTGGCGCTCAACCAGCTGAATTTCCTGTTAAAGAGTATGATGATCAGACCAAAGTTCATAACGATTGCTTGCTTTCATAATGGTTTTTAGGGACCATCTCCAAATGGACAAGCAGAAAAAAAAGGGGAGGGGACCTACCTTCCCAATAGCCTATGAAATTTATTTATTTTATTCTGCAAAATTGACTTTCTCAAAGGAACTTTTCTAAATGCTTGTATAGCAGAGGATATGGTCAGTTTTTTGGGAAACACAGGCTATACTGAACATTTTGAAGGAGAATGGCAGAGTGATAGGGAAATAATAGCTAAAATTGTGTCATTGTGTCACACAAGGCTTGGATCTTCTTCATTTTGGTATAATTGATTTTTTGTGTGTGCCGAGTAAAAAAGTTGCCCCATGCCTGTCTTATAGAAATTGTTTGCTTTGGTTGGGTGGTTTTCCAGTTTATTCTCCAGTTGGCTGCTTTGTAGGACATAGAAGAGTCAGAGGAACACTGTTCTTCTGAATTTACAGAAGTGCATTGCTATATAATGAACTGAGAATTCCACAATGATTAGAATGTTGAAAACTAAAGTTATCCTAACTGGGCTGTAAAATTCCAGGTGATCATTAGATGTCAGCAAAGAGCTGATTATTCTGGATCAATTTGCTGTCATCTCCTGGCTATCTGGTTTTTTTACAGTCCATTTATGGTAGCCTTATCCTAACCTGTAATTTCAGAATAAGACCATTTCTTCATTAGTGATTTAGAACCTCTTCTAGCACATACATCACTGTAATGTTATAAAACCTGCCTTCATTAATATAATATCACCCCAGCCATGATGTCATAAATCACTAGCGAGGAAAGGATTTAAGGCTCTTAAACAGTCGGCCATTGGAGGAGGAACTGGAATACCTTGACATAGCTTGTGATTCTGCCCCCAATCTACAAATCTCACCTAATCTGAGACAATTGTCTGTTTCCAAGTGGCCTTCTGTGATTCTGCAGGACAACACATCTACTTCTGTTTGTAGAAAGCTGTCCTGAGAAGTCTCTAATAATAAAGATTGTTATTCCATGAAACCTTCATCTTCCCCTAACACACATACACCAGTCTTTCTCTTCCCCACTAAGATGATGTTTATAGCATTCATATGTGCCTGCCCTAGGTGTTCAGGTACATCAACCTCTTCTAATCAGGAGCATTATTTCAAAAAATAGTATTTTTTCTTAATTTCCAATAAGCCTGAATGTTATAGAGTTTGGGAATGGGAGCCCAATTCACCTAGACTGTACCAGCTAGGGCTGAGCTCCAGAAACATGAGTCATGCATTGTACTGAGCCATAATATAATTGATTTGGTTTCACATGCTGTGTGAATTTAGTCATAGTTTGTAAATTACGTTGTATGGCTTAGTGCAATGTGCATACCATAAAATTAAACAAACTATAGCAAAATGCTGTGTATGGACACAATTATATATCAATAATCAATATACTTTTACTGGTATCACAGACGGGCAATTGTAGCACAGGAAGTTTTATTTTACACAGAAAAAACAACATATTTGAGAGCATCAGATACCACATCCGCATGAATTGAAAGATGGAACATGAGCACAGGATGATATCAGCCAAGTAAGCTTATGAATGCAATTAATTACTGTGTTTATATAAGAGAAAGTGACAAATGGTTGAAATACTGTGTATTCTAGACATGCAGAAAGTGAGCATCCTCTTCCATAAAAGCAGAGAAGCTGATTAGTGTTTAGCACCTCATGAAGAAAAATTAGTGCAGTCTGCTCTTGTTCTGCTACTTGGCTCCTTGGGGAGGGGGAGCTGCTTCTTTGTTTAAAAGAGCATTAATAACTGCAATCCTTCCTCCTCTCCTCCAGTCTTAAGTGGTATACTCTGTATTGTTAGTGCATTAAAATGGATGTGTACACCTACCTTCAGAAAATGGCTAGAGTGATCAGCATAGGAGAGGATGGCTGGCAAGGCATCTCCCTCTTCCAAAGTGTTGCAAATCTTTCTGCTGTGCATTTAGCAGGGCAGGAGAACTCTCATCACAAAGTCCCGTTTAAAATAGCCTCTTTGATGTAGGGGTTACCATATTAGAATCCAAATCAGGAGGACCACTGTACAAGTCCAGTCATGCTCAGTGGTGACATTGGGCCAGGCATTTTCAGCCCAGCCTACCTTGCAGGGCTATTTCAATCAGGCAAAATTGGGATTAATAGATACATCACCTGAGTTCTTGGAAGGAAGGGCAGAATATGAAATCAATAAAAATAAATAATTGAACATGTATCTCACCCAAGGGAGCATATGCAAGTTAGGTTGTTCAACGCTCCCTGCTCACCTTGAGCCTCAATAGCAGCACCTAGAAGGGTGGTCCTATCACCATTCCCCCAATTTGGCCCGGTGTATATGGCATGTCAGCTCTATTCCTTGGACAAGCTGTTTTCAGCTGATAGAGAGAGACTCTACCCAGCTGGGCCACTCTCTGCTTGCCTGGTGGGTGCCTGAGCTGGGCAGCACAAGCAACTAATCCAATCTGACAGGTCCAATTGCTTAGAAAAGTCCTGCAGATTTTCTCTGCCCCCTGGCTCTAGCTGTGAAGCAACTTGAAAGAGGAGTGGACAACCCTCATCATGATCATGGAAGCACTACAAAGTCCATTCAAGAATAATAATGCCATGTGCCCTATACTTATCGTCTGTTTCTGTATCTAGATAGACCAGATTTGAGAAATACATAGGAAAAATTAATCCTTTCACTGAACATCTTTTTACTGATGACTATTGATCTCTTTCATTCATTTCTGCCTTTCATTGTCATCTTGGACTTTTTAAGAAGAGAAAGGGCAATTTGTCAAGGGTGGGACTTTACAACTTCTCTCTATTCTTTCTTTAATAGGAAATGTTAAAATTGCATGCCATCTGCATTCTATAACATATTTGAAGCATGAACCCATCTTGTGTAAATTGTAAGAAGTGCAGCCAATTTTTTTTTAAATATAAATCAATGTAAATGTATTCAGAAATAAATCTAACTAACCCTTTCCAGTGAGGGGCAATGAGAAAAGAAACATAAGATGCTGTAGACTCCCCCTTCCCCCAGGGTTTTTTTTTCCAAAAGAGAAGCAACATATGGACTTGAGCAAACCCAAAATCAAAGCATGGTTGAGTGGTCCTTATGCCAGCTCTTCACAGTGCCTGATTAGCTCCTGTTACCTGCTGTTTGGAGGGAGTCTGAGTTTGGCTACCCTTGTACCTCACTTGGTTTGATGGCAGGGAAAGATGAGGGTCTCTCCAAGGGCTTCTCCTGAATGCAGTCATGTGTCTTTACTTAACAACTGAAGGAGTCATTTGTGGATCCTAATTTTGGGGAATAATGAGCACTGGTAACCAGTTTTCTACAGAAGGGATACTGTACACATCTTGCCCATTGGGTGGGCCAATTCTATTCTGTGATACCACACTAAGGATTGATGATGTCCTAAGAAAAAATAGAGCATGTAGAAGAGCTTTTCTATAATTAATACTGATGCAATTTTCCCATCCCCACACTCTTGGTTGTATTGATTGGGGAATGCTTAATGTTCTTGGCTGCTGTTTTATGTTTTTTTAAAGTTTTAATTATTGTTTTTATTCTGCTTTTCATTGTTAGCTACCCACCCAGGGTCTATATTTCAAGATGGGTAGCCTTGTAAATCTATTAATACAGTATTTTTTTTAAAAAAATTTGCAGTTCTACTTCAGTTACAGATATCTCACCTATGTGCATTTCTTTTTTCGATAACACCTTACCACCACACTCCCAAGTACAATATCTTCTTTTCCAGCCCACCCTTTTTTCTGCCTCTCTCTCAATTCCCTAGATATCATCTGAGATCTTGCTTGTCTCATCCACAGCTCCCTTTCCCCTCCCCACTCTTGCATGATCTTTCTGGTTCCTTGCCTCTTGCTCCTGGGTGCTTATAGATTGAATTATTTTATACTTGGTAGACAACTGGACTGCTGTGATTTACAAGGCCATGGGGAGAAAGATGGCAGCTGGACAAGAGATGCAGAGAACAGCATTGATGAGATAGGAGGGGGTAGGTGGAAGGGAGGCAATTGGGGGGGCCCCCGCTGGGAATTCTGCAACAGCACACCCTTCCTTTTTCTGCTGACGTATGCTGCCTTCTAGTGGAAATGCACAATACAGCACATTTAAAAAAGGTCAGCTCCTCTGGGATTTTTATCACTTATTTCTGCATACCTGAAACATACATGTACTATATATGAACTCCAAAATGTATATTATCAAGGAATATTTTATAGATTATAGAATAATAGGGGGAAAGATTAAATTGTGAATTTTTAACTGAGGATTTTTAATGTTACATGCTGCCAAGAGTTAATGTGTGGTCAGCTATATAAATATATAAGATAAGACAATCAGAACGTATTTTCTGTACTAGCAGGATAGACCATCAGGGAATGGTTGGCCTTTTACAAACCTATTTCAAGAGGCACCAGACAAATAGCTTAGACTGAATGTGTGCAAACCAGCAGAGGGACCACAGTCTAATTCACCCGGGCTTGTAACATCTCTAGATATTTTGAGCCACATGCAATAATTAGTTCCACAAGAAAAAAACATTACCATTATTAAACATCACAATTCTACCTAAATCAACTAATGAAGCTTCTGGTTCATGCAAAAAGATGCTTCTTCCATGATTGAAGGAGCCCATGAGCCAACATTATAAACAATTTCGCAGACTTTTCTTACCATTGACAACTAACCAATCTATGAACCAGGCCTACCAGAATTGGGAGGGGCTGAATTGAAGGATTCCACACAATCAGATTGGTACATTTAGCAGCAATATTGCACAAGAGATTGGCAAGAAATGATCATAAGTGTAACTAGTATTGTGGAATACTGTAAAGAGTCCCTCATTCATTTCCAGCTCCATCAAGTCCAAAATATATCTAGAAGTAACGCAGAAACCATGTGCCTTTTATGCTGTTTCAGGGATAATATCAGTCAAGAAGTGATGTTAAAAACAGCCATAGTCAATCAAAAGCTGTATAGCCAATGTTGTGACTGATAAGATTGAGATCAGATCAAAATAACTGAAATAACTCACAACCAAGAAATAGGTTACAAAAAATAGGGTCAAGAAGCCATCTTGGAAATGTTAATCATTAAGGACTTTTGTCATAAAATGGCTGCCATGGAGCAGTTACCTTTTCATAAAATGGCTGCAACAGCTGTCGTGGCAATTCACCCAACAGTCATTTACCAGAACTGTATTGAATAAAATTGACAGTGATGACCCTCTCTAGCTGCCTATTGTGGATAAGTTTAGGGGAAATATGGAAAATAAAATATAATTCACCACAACAACTGTGGCAAGAAAGGTTGTAAAATGGGGAAAAATTCACTTTACAAATATTTCACTTAGCAACGTATGTTTTGGGCTCAGCTGTGATCATAAATTGAGGAATATCTATAATGCATACTACTACACATTAAGTATTGTAGATTTTTCTTTTATACTGTCTTTCCCCAAAAATAAGACCTGATCATATTGTCTTTTTGGCTCCCAAATAAGCACCAGGTCTTATTTTTTGAGGATGTCTTCCATGCTTAATTTAGGACCACCACAGCCAGGCCTCCCATGCCCTGACACTTGTTCCACTGCTGTCTGGCTTCTGTGGCTGCTCACAGCCAGATGCCACATGCCTCATGATGACGGTGCTGCCACTCGTGGCAGGAGGCTGTGTGGTGTGCTGTGCCATTGTAGTTTACTACTGTCTATTTACTGAGAGAGATATTACTAAATAGAAGGCTGATCTATTTGTCTATTTGGAATTGCTCGTCATTAAATCTCCACATACAGACACAGACACAGATACACACACACACATACACACACACACAATCGTGTAGAAAAGTACAGTAGAAAGTACAGTAGAAGTACAGTAGAAAAGATGCGGGAACAGATTCTCTACAGCAATTGACAACAGAAACTAATTTTAGATGATTATTTTACTCTGCAAAATAGAGTGATTCTTGGTACTGTCTATCTCCTGCCTGAGACTTTCCTCATTCTGCCAATGGTAGGGCTGGTTCTTAGTAGCTTTAATGGTTAACAGGAGAGCAAAACCTTTGCAGCATATAAACAGATATGTAGGGAATGAGAAGACTGTACAGGTGCTACAACAGCAAAGGCATGGCTTCTTTTCATCTCTGAAAAGGTAGTACAGAATTTATTGTATATACCATATATCATGTCAGACTGGGGCTGCAGACTTTCCAAATTTAAGGAATTCTTTGTCAGATGATGGTGTTCAGAGCAAACGAGAGGGAAGAAGATTGGAGAGAAAAAGACAGGGGAGAGGAAATCAATACTGCATTGTTAAGCAGATGTTTGCCTAGCCATATCTGCTGCTTCTAGAGAAAATTAAGCAGGAAGTTAGCCAACAGCAGACATTATTAATTAGATTATACCAACAGGCCTCTGCTGGTAATTTTCAGAACAACAACAAAAAAAAATCTCCCCAGAGATATAATTCAGAACAAAAACAAAAGCAAAACTATCAGCTCTTCTGGATGCCTAGCAATATCTGTGCTATTAAATTATGGCAGCTTTCTCCAAACTTTTTTTCTTCAAACTGACTTTTCAGCTATCATATTTATCCCAGAGTTTTCCCAGTTTGGGAAGAAATTCTAGGAGCTCTACTGGTTATATTGGGCAAATACTTGGCTGAAGAAATCTCCAAGAAATTCTGGAATGTCGAGAATGGATAAAGCCAAACCAAATAGCCATTATAAGGATAAAAACTAACTTTAAAACAATGTTCTAAAGCAGCCTTTTTCCCACGTATTCATCAATGGGAAACCTCAAGGCTTATAAACTGTTAGGCTTTAATCCAGTCGGATTCCACAGGGGTGGAATCCGACTGGTTTTGCTACCGGTTCGGTGCGCATGCATGCGCACCGAACGCACTGCAGCATGGCTCTTTGAACCACTTTTACAGGCTCCAGAGGCAGCAGAGATCATTAGGAAGGCTCCGTAGATGCTCCAAACAGCTGATTAAGGTAAGTAAAAAAAAACCAAAGTTCATATAAGGAAGGATAAGGGCAGGGGCAGGTGGGCGGGGCCAATTTCAAATCACCACTAACGGTTCGGACGATGTGGTGCGATCCAGCTGAATTTCACCACTGCTTCAATACCCATTGCCCTTTGAGGAAAATCAGGTCATTGGAAGTAACTAGAAGTAGAAACTGGATGGTTATTTGTGGGGGAGGAACCATGCATTTCAAACCAATAATTCTCTGCTGATTCTAATGAGAAGCACTTTAACTCAACATATTGGAAAAGGTCAGATTCTCTGGGCCAGCTTCTCTTCAGCCAGACAGACCCCCACAGTACATGCGCCTGGCAGGAGGGGGGACAGAGGTTTTTCTTCTTTTATTCAGGTGTTTGCTAACTGGCCATTTTTTAATAGCCTAAGAAGAAGAAATGAGGTAATTTTGTTAGGCTTAGGGAGGCAGCCTCTGTTGATTCAAGAATAGGAAGATAATACTTTAAGAATACTGAGGAAAGGCCTTTCTCCTCATGCGTCCAAACACAGTACAAGAACATCCTAGCAACCTCCTTATTCAGCTGTGGCCCTCGTGATGTTGCCATCACCTCATCCTCTGTTCATGAGTGAATCAGTCTTACATTGTCCTTAGATGGTCTGGTTGGAGTGTAGTGTTTTCCCTGCTGCAACTGGCAGCAGCCCATGGCAATTTTAAGACATCTAAACTCCAATGTTCTTTGCCAACCTTTTTTTTCCCCCAGAGCTGCAGCCAGATGACCCATGTGGGTAGGGACAGCCTAACATTTCTTGGCTAGTTCGGTCAAGTACTCCCCCCCTCCCCTAGATCTTGGACTCTGTTCTCTGCTGCCACTCCTGTGGAGTTTTCTCTT
Organism: Myanophis thanlyinensis; assembly: GCA_017656035.1. Classification (NCBI taxonomy): domain Eukaryota; kingdom Metazoa; phylum Chordata; class Lepidosauria; order Squamata; family Homalopsidae; genus Myanophis; species Myanophis thanlyinensis. Next base: position 14,141 of record JAEANM010009255.1, read on the forward strand.
AAAAATTTCTGGACCCAACTATCACTGCAGTGGGTCTGGTTCCCCCCTGCAGCTTGTTGGAGAATTGATAGGCAGTTAACTCCTAATGCAAAACTCAGCAGCATGAGCTTACTTTAGAGGAATTCTCTATTTACTGTCCCAGAAAGCCTGCTGAGGAGCCAGAGGAGCTAGCCAGTAAATCAGAAGAGACAGCTTGTGGGCACAACTATGGTAGGAAGTATGTACTCCTCCCCTCTGGTATTTCTGATAGCAATCAGCCTAATAAGGAGAAAAGGCATAAGTTTGTCAGGACGATGGAAGCAGCTGCCAATGTTCCTCTTGGATCCATAAACCTCCCATGTCCACCTTCTAATCTCACTGTGCTTTATTTCCTAGTGTGCTTCACAATAGTTCGTCATAATTAAGGGGCCATTTTGTATCTAGACAACATTCTTTAGCCATAACATCCCTCATTTAACATGCTTTCCTTGGTAAATGCATCATATGTCCATAACAGACCCCAAAGAAAAATTTACACCAGTTTTTGTCCAGCCTGGTACCACCTGGGTGCATTAAACTACAATTCTCAGCATTTCCAACCAGCAAGGCCAAATATTGAAGAAAGCTTCCAGTCTATTTGTATTCATCCTCATGTGTGAAAACACAATTTTAAGGAGCTGAAGCTACTTGTAGGACTGTTGCAAATTTCTCCTATCTTCCTTATATTTAAATGTCTCAGTGGGATAATAGCAATAGCAATAGCACTTAGACTTATATACCGCTTCACAGTGCTTTTACAGCCTTCTCTAAGCAGTTTACAGAGTCAGCATATTGCCCTCAACAATATGGGTCCTCATTTTACCCAGCTCAGAAGGATGGAAGGCTGAGAAATACAATGCCTCTTAAGAGTTATGGGGTAGCTTGGCCCAAGGGAAGTACTTGCAGATACCTTCTCTGCTCAGAGGCAGCCCACTCAATTTGCCCAGTGCAGACCTGCCATGAATATCTTTTAGTGGTCCTCCATGTAAGGGAAGGGGCCTTGGGTTTACAGCCACTGTTCTTCTGTTGCAATACAATGACACCTCTAGAGATTAGATTGACAACTTCACTGCTATTCTTGAAGTCATTATTATTATTCCAGAGGACCTTGGGGGAGTGAATGGTCACTATTATGCCTATTGTTTTATGGCAGCTTTGTGCTTTTATTGCTTTTTATGGTCTTACTCTTTTTTATATTTTATGGTATAAAGTGCTCTGAGTCTGGCACTATGCTGTTACAATTATCTAATTAAAACAACAACTTGGGAAACATCCTTGTCTGTTTACTAAAGGGGAATCAAACCACTTCCAAGCTCTCATCTACAGCAAGGTCATTGTACGGCTTAAAAGTATACCCAAATCCAGGCATAAGGATCAGGGGAAGGGCTACAATAGAGTTAGGAAAATTGATAACAAAACATCTGTATTAAGCCAATGGAATCTGGCTGAAAGCTCCCTTCCCTGGACCCATACACCATGAGGAGAAGTTAATAGACAATGCATGGAGAACAGTTCTCCCTGAACAAGAATCAACTAAGGCCAATCAAATTCTTCCCCTAAGTTGAAATGGCATCTATCATCATCATTAATGATTTGGAGTGTATGGTTCTACTTATCTCTCTCTCGCTAAATGCTTTGTATCACTAAAAGTCTTTCAGTTTGTGGATAATATGGGAAATGAGTAACCTCACAGGGCAACCAGCATGCAGCAAGTGAGATCACTAAAAGATTAAAAGGGCTAAAAAATGAGGAAACAGTTTTAATGGAGATTCCAGGTGATCAGTGAAGCTGACAATAGTCAGTGGCCAAGCCTCCAGGACTAGGCAGACTCCTGAAATCTAAAGATCTTGTTTGAAGGCTAAAAGTCTCTCTTAACTTCTAGAAAACTGCTATCTATATTTCTGTATTGCAACCAAAGGTAAAACTGCAGGGTGGGAGGCACATGCCTTTGTCCCAACATGTTTGTCCCATTATTCAATAATGTCAGAGATGGTATGTTTGCAGGGGAAAGCAAAGTGGTGCTTTTCAATATTCTGTTTTCAGTTTGTCACCCCAGTACCCCAATATTCCTGATCTTTTTTTCTTGCACTGTTTTCTTCCATAAACAGATAATCTGAAAGTTAATTCAGGTGGGAAAAGAGGTTGTTATCATTAACCAGCAAGAATGTGGAAGGCTACCTTGCAGAAGTCCAAACTGTGCTTACAATAAGGATTCTATGGGGTGGGGAAAGAAACTCTCATATTGCTTACCTTTAAAGCGCTCCATGGCTTAGGACCCGGGTACTTACGGGACCGCCTGTTGCCACTGTCAGCCTCCAGC
>JAEANM010009256.1:0-16478 GCA_017656035.1 Myanophis thanlyinensis
TGCATTCCAAACACTTTTAATCTTTGTTTTCTTCCTCAAAACACCCTGAGAAGTGGAAGAAACGTCTTCACACCACCACGTCCATAACCACGCCCCTGAAGAGATAATGTCTTCCTCCACTTAGGTCTACTTACTACGAACTGCAAATGGATCTTTGGAGATGCTTTCAAGATTTGACTCAAAGCTGTTTTCCAGACCAAGCTTCTTAATTCCTTTGGAGCAGATGGTCTCCAGTGCTTCATTTTAAATATAATTACTGCTACAGATGTGACTGGCTGCAGTGCTTGCATTCCTCTCCCTCCAGGGCTGATCCTTCCATTGCACAGCCATTTCATCTGGGCCTCCTGGGCTGTAAGACTGTTCTGTTCTCTGCATTACTTTAATCATCTTGTAGGTGTTTGTCCATCAAATCTGTCTGTATCCTTGGAAGGACTTCTTCCATTCAGCCCTTACATCTTCCAGGGAGCTTCCTTTCCATGTCTGCCCAAGTTGAGTGATTTGTTCCCATTTGCATCCACCTCACCAGAGGTGAAATTCAGCAGGTTCTAGCAGGTTCACTAGAATCGGTAGTAAATTTTCTAAGCAGTTTGGAGAACCGGTTGTTAGAAGAAATCTCCTTTTGTTTTTTTTTCCACTTTACAAGGTAAGGAAGTCAGGAAAAAAAACATTCTGGTGTTGTTTCTAGCCTAATCTTTATTGCGCTGCTTACAGAAACTGCCCGCCTAATCACATGACCCCCCAGCCACGCCCAACAAGCCACACCCACAGAACCGGTAGTAAAAAAAAATTGAATTCCACCACTGCACCTCACCCCTCAAAATTGAAACTAAGAGAGTGCCATGAACTGGTTAATTTCAAACTATCGTGTTTCCCCCAAAATATAAGCTACTCAGAAAGTAAGTCCTAACCTGATTTTTACATGTGCACTCAATAAGCCCTACCCCCAAAATAAGCCCTAATTAAGCTTCTGCCCACCCTAGGGGGCACAGGTAAAAATTAAGCTAAGGTGGGGATGGTGGTGGAGCTACCCTACTATTTACCTTTGGATAGTTGGAGCTAGGCCTGACACACCTCGGCCCATTTCTTCTATAGTCGGCAAGCCTTTCCTAAAGACCTCTGTAGCTGATAACAGACCTCCAAATCAATCCAGAGCTCTGTTATCAGCTGAAGACCTTTCCTAAAGGCCTTTCCTAAAGGTCTCTGTACCTGATAGCAGATCTCCAAATGGATCTGGAGCTCTGTTATTGGCTGCAGAGGCCTTCAGGAAAGCTGAAGAGGTTCCTGAAGGCCTCTGACAGTGAAAAGGAGGCTGGGGGTAATGCAGATAAGTGAGGTGAGTCAGTGGATCACACACACACACACACACACACACAAAAGACCTGGTCTTTTTTTGGTGGCAAAAAATATAAGACAGGGTATATAGTATATATCCTATATGGTATATGTTATTGGTTGTAAGTAGATTTGATCTCTTATCTGGAGCTCTAAAAGCTATATAACAGAATAACAAAGTTGGAAAGGAGCTCTTCTAGTCCAACCCCCTGTTCCAGCAGGAAATATCATTTAGATAAATGGTTGTCCAAGATCTTCTTCAAAACTTCCAATATTGGAGCATCCACTATTTCTGGAGGTAAGTCATTCCATGGATTAATTGGTCTAACAGTCAGGAAATTTCTCTTTAGTTCTAGGGTGGTTCTCTCCTTTATTAGTTTCCATCCATTGCTTCTTGTCCTTAATTCAGGTGCTTTGGAAACTAGGTTGACCCCCTCTTCTTTGTGGCAGCCCCTTAGATATTGAAACAGTGTTATCAAATCATCTCTGGTCTTTTCATTAAACTAGGCCTATCCAATTCCAGCAACCGTTCTTTATACTGTATGTTGTATAGCTCCGAGCCCAGTCCCTAATAATCTTTACTGCTTTTCTCTGTACTTTTTCTAGAGTCTCAATATCTTTTTTTTATGTTATGGTAGCCAAAACTGGATGCAATATTCCAAATGTGGCCTTGCCAAGGCATTATAAAGTGGTATTAACAGTGCACATGATATTGATTCTATCCCTCTGTTAATGCAGCCTAGGACTGTATTGGCTTTTTTTGGCAGCTGCAGCACACTGCTGGCTCATATTTAAGTGATTGGTCCACTAGGACTCCAAGATTCCTCTCACAGTTACTATTATAACCAGATTATTTTCTTTGCACTAGGCTTGGGAGTATTTATGAAAAAAATCAAGAAATTGCAATCAATCTAGAATGCAGCTGCAAAAACATCTGTGGGTACTTGCAGGCAGGATTATTTTCTGCCCATCCTGAAAGGGCTGCTCTGGTTTATTTGAACACATTAAAAGTGTGGATGATAACCTTTAAATTCCTACACATCCTAATTCAGGATACCTCATGAGTTGCCTGCCCATTCCCTGAGACATGGCAGCAAAAAGTCCTGACAGTGGGAGCGGTATATATATAGAGAGAGAAAGAGCAGTAACTATATTGAATTCTACTCTATAGTGCAATATCAATGCAATATCAGGATTTTTCAATTGTATAGAATGTGAAGGATGTGTGTCTGTGTTTTATTTTGTGGTTATAATGTACACTGAAGATGGCATTTAATTTCATTGTATGAGGTGCAATGACAATAAACTAAACTAAACTAAACTACACCAAATTAAATGAATTGTTTGAGACAACAGAGAGTCTTCTCAGAGGCTACCTCTTAGCTCTAGAACTTCTTACCTGGTCATGGCTCTCTGGTATTCTACCAACCAGTCATGAACTCATTTTTTTTCTTTTAAGAAAATATTGTCAGGCCCAAGTCCAGAGACACAAAGAAATACAATTGAGTTCAATTCTTTATTTGCTTACACCTAATGGACAGAATCTTGCCAAACTGAAGATATAACTTTCTGACCTACTACTATCTTGAAAGATTTTAAGGTGTGGCTACCTGGAACCTGTCTTCCTCTCTCCCATCCAGCTCAAGACTCTGCAGTCTCTTAATCCAGCCGCCCCCTCTCAAAACTCTCTTCCACTGCTTCTCCAAATGCATGTTGCATCACAAATGGGGAGAGGCACAGAGATGACCTTGGAGAAACTGAGTTGGAGTAGAAGACCTCTAAAGTCCTACCCAACCATATTATTATTCTATGTTCTATCAGTTTTGAAAATATGTGTTAAGCCCAAGAAATAAAGAAAACATTAGAAAGGCATTCAAATTGGTTTTACTTTAACTCCCAAGGGAGGGAGGGCGGGAGGGAGGGGAGGGAAAATGAAAACTTTCAAGATTAGATTGTGATGGCTTATAATACAGCAGAGTTCTAGGATTTCTTGTGGAGTCTTGTTTCCTAGCTGGGTCTACCTTAAAAAGCTGACAGGAAGGCATTCTCTCCAAAGAAATATGCCATCTCCAGCTTTTGCCTGCTTTGTAATTGTTCTTAGATACAGTATGTTTATTATTGCTTTATGTATTATCTGAACAATAAATCTGGTGATACATCTGGAACCAAACCCAGTTCTTTTTTTTTTTTTTCAGATAACAAGGCCACCAAGCCAAACATTTTCCACAGCCACTTGCCTTTGTTAACCTCCAGTTTGCCTCAATATAATTTATTTATACAATTCTATATAGTTTTCCATATCAAAATACATAATCAAGGACAAAAAACAAAATGCCCTGATACGCTGCCCCAACTTTACAGTACTTTGGGCTAATTAATCCAATAGCAATCTGACGGTGAGAGGCTTGCAGAAAATGTTAGCCGACCTAGCGTGGTGCTATACAGGACCTTTTCTTTGCTGTGTATGCATGAGAGGATTAAATTTCATAAAAGGAATCTGCCTGTATTCTGTGCTGCATGAGAGAGGGAAATGGAGAATATAGGTGCAACTGAAAGCATTTTTATTGCATTTCCAATTAAAATCCAGCTTCTGTATTGCTTTAGTCAATGGAACATTTTGGGAGGTGAATTAATACAACACCGAGTTTTAGCCACAACGGAGGAACAAGTTGTTTTCCATTAGTGAGGTGGCATGAGCTTGCTTAGACAGCAACACACACTAATAACTTAACTAGTATTTAAGGCTTATTTTCTCAAGTCCAGTAAGAATCTAACCCCAAAAGTCTAACAGCACCGAAAGGCACCTTTTGTGTTAGAGTTAATAGGCTTTTATTGAGCCCTGTGGCTTCACACATAATTCCACCAGGGATATTGTGTTGCTCAAGCATAATCAATTTAATGCTTAGAAAAATGACCTCAGCCCTAAAAGCTGCTGCCTTTAATTATGCATAAGAAGGGAATGGCAAAATGCCTCTAAGGCAAGCAGTGAAGTCTGAATTGCCTGCCTTTCCTGTGTCCAAAAAAGTATTTTCTAACTTTTCAAAAGGAAGACTTTCTTAGGGTAAATTCTGTTCTTCGACCAGGTTGCCTTTAGCTTGGGAGTTTTGCTTTGCTTTGAATTTTAAATGAACTTTGTTTTTATACTGGATTTTTGTTGTCTAGGATTACTATTGTTATTTTTTTTAGAAGTCTTATTTTCCAATAAAAAAAGAAAGGATTGGCCTGGAAATATAATGAAGCTTCTGAAGAACTGCAAGATGGATCTGGCTCTTCATGGGCCTTTGGAAGCCAACCCAAATTGGTCAATGTGGAGCCTGCTTGTAAAATGGCATGAAATGGCCTCAGTAGGAAGGCTGTACCTCATGAAGTCCAGGTGTGACTTTCAGCAGCTGAAGAAAAATGAAAAAAGTAAGTGAAGGGATTTCTGTATGCGGGTAGCTGGATGGCTGGATAAGGTCTCCTAGGCTGTGGTAGGTTTCCATGCAGAAGTGGGCCAATTGAATGGTTGAAATGGATGATTGATTGAGCTAGGTGAGTGAGGAGAATTGAAGTATTCCCTGAAGGTATAAATGTAAAAAGGCACCCAAATGCCCAAATTTTGTTCATGGGGGCACTCCAAAAGCTATAACTTTGGGCACAGGTCATAAATACCTTTGTTAAACATTGAAATTTCAAACAGATACTGAACAAACAGCATAAATCAAGGACTCCCTATAGATAGATCATGTTTAAAAGATAATGTACAAAAGAAACAAGTTTTTCCTGACAAGATTGATACCGATTTGAGAATGGATTTTAAAATGACAGGCTATAAGAATGATATTCCTGCCTAAGCAGGGGGTTAGATTAGAAGACCTCCAAGGTCCCTTCCAACTCTGTTGTTCTATTCTATTCTATTCTATTGGATGCTACACTGGACATGTAAAAAATGACTGATGTCTTTAAAAAGTGGGGCATGCAAATAACAAACTGAGAGTCACCTAGATAATTTTCCTATATTTGAATTACAAAAGAAGCTTTTTAAAGTTTTGAAGGATTTTGTGAGGAGGGTCGAAGAAAAAAAAAGGAAATGAAATCAATTCCTAGAACATTATTAGAAGGGACTAAAGATAAAGATTGTTAAAAGTAAGAAGAAGGAATATAGTTGGTTTATTTGATCAAGGTTAAAATGTATACTGTATGTTGTTATCTCTGGTAACTTTTAGTAAACTTTTACTGATCAAGACTGTAACAAGGAGGATTTAAGGGTTTGTTTATAGATAAGAGATGAGATATGTGAAAAAGATTATTTGTTATATTTTAAGAGAAAGTAAAACTGTTTATACTTCTGATGAAAGAAGTCATTCTTTTATTTATTTATTTTTCTTTACTATATTCTTATTTTCTCTTTCTTTTCTATTTTTTTCTTTTCTGCACTTTTTATTTTTCTTTTAATTCTGTTATTGGTTTGTATTAGTTTTCTATCTTTGCCATTATAATTTTTCATAAAGTTACTGTTAAAATAACTTGGTCATTCCCTCTACTTTTCCTTCATGTTCAGACTTGGATTTTTGCTTTTGCTCTGTAATACATGATAGCTTTGCATACCTAAACTTGGAGTCCTTCCGTGAGAATGAAATTAACTAGAAAAAGGATGTCATTTCTGCAGGGCAAAAGATCATCAGTACAGCTCAGTTTGTCATGGTTGGCTTGCTTTCTATCAATCATTTTGATTTTTTTGATTTTTTTTAAGCTTGGCACCTTTGCTCCTCTAAGAAAGAGTGCGTGAAGAGGTGCCTACAAGGATAGTTCTCTTTGATCTTGGCTGGGTCACATCTTTCTCCTACAGGCAAGTAACATGGGCATCTTCAATAAATACCAGATAATTCAGCTGGAGTAACTAATTGTATAAACACATATCTTATAATTTCAACTGCAGATTGTAGATGGAAGTAGAGCTGTTAGAACTTTTCATTTTTCTACAATGGCTTTTCTACAATGGCCTAAAGCTGTAGTTTGTTCTACATATATTAGGATACACTTCCATATAGGACTTTTGCAGCAATCCAAAATCATCTCCAGCTGTGTCATCATTGAGCTGAATTGAACAATTGATGGTTTCACTATGGTATATATGAAATTGTAGCAAAGCTGTCCTAGAAACTGTTGTAGTTGAATGGCTGACTTTCCCATTGTTGGGTTCTCTTGGTTCATCCCACTTTTTTTTCCCAATTAGTAGGATCTCTTGTTTTACCCTACCCCCAACCTCTTACTATAGATTGGAGGCTGATGGGATTGAGAAGATTACAGATCAGTTTCACAATACTTTTGAGAGATTAGAAAATGGAAGTGGTCATGGTAATGGAAACATTGTGGTGTAAAGGTGCCCTGAATCTTCATTTAATACTGTACATCCATGTACAAAAATAAGTCATGCAAGCAGAGAACAGTTGTCATTGAAGTATGATCATTCTTATCATGTAAACTAGAAGTGATACTAAATTTTAACATGAGAAAATGACCTACTTTATCTCTATCTGGAGCCTGGCAGTCTCTTCCAAACAGTGTAGATCCATCAACATGAAGGTTTCCCTAATGTCATATTTATACACAATAGCACATTGTGGTCATATGATTTCTGTCAGACGCTGACTTCCTTTTGCCTCATTTGAGTATGTTAAAAGTAAACCAAAGAAGTAATACTCTTGATCAGAGTTGACCACAATAATGGAAAATGTGGCCTGCAGCTAGAAAAAAATGGTTATCTCTTCCTATTAAAAGGAATGGAATTGCCTGGATGTTGGCTCTATTCATACAGCTTAGCTTTGTGCTAAATTATGTTGTGATTTGTTCAGCTTTTGTTTAGTGTATTGTATGAACCCAGGTACTTTTTAAAAAAAAAACCATGGTTAATGTGCAAATGGAGTCAATACTTCTAATCTTCCTCCTATAGATAAAGGATGCAATACATGCTTAACCAAATCCCTAGACTCAGTAGTGGAATGTAACCAGTTTTATGACCGGTTTGGTGAAGGCTGCGGAGGTGCTCAAAACAACTGTTCTGCATGGTTCAGGTGAACAAAAATGAAAAAAAGAAGGAGATATAGGTCAGGAAAAGGCAGGGGCAGGTGGGCAGGGCCAAACTTCATTGTCACTAGCGGTTCGCTAGAACCGGTGTGGCTAGGCTGAATTTCACCACTGCCTAGGTTGACACGACCTCCTTTATTAGCTACAGTTTAAACCTCCAGTTTGCTAATTTGGCATATCACTTTAAACCAAACCCATACAGATCACAATTTGCTCTCAGTTGGCAGACAAGGAGTGTCTGATCCTTGTGAAAACCAACCAAATAATCTGGAAAGAGAGAGTTCCATTTTCAATGCAATGTTGCTAGCTGTGATAAACTACAAAATGGAAATTGATTTCCATTTTTGTTGCTTCTACAAAAATAATTAGGAAAACAGATCACATGAAAGATGAATATATTTAAATACTTTATCAGGGTGGGATATCCAAACTGAGCATCAAGTAGATCTGCCATTGAATGTGCAGGTATTTTGAGAGAACAATGCTCTAGAATGGCCAATCATACCATAGCTAGGTTTCCAAAGATTAGACATTCCCATTTCTCTCTTTTACACTCAACACATATATTTCTGAACAAGTGTGACAAACTGAATCATGCCTCCTTAGAAAAATCTTTCGAATCCACTTTCTTGGAGCATTCTCAGAAACTAATCTCTAAAACCAATGCTTTGACTTCCAAACATTTTGTTTGGGACAATAGCAATGAGCAGCCACTACATATGAATACATGCACAGGTACATATACATATTCTCACACAGAAAGGATAAGCAATAGCAATAGCACTTAGACTTATATACCACTTTATAGTGCTTTACAGCCCTCTCTAAGTAGTTTACAAAGTCAGCATATTGCCCCAACAGCTTGGGTCCTCATTTTACTCACCTCAGAAGGATGGAAGGCTGAGTCAACTTTGACCCTGGTGGGATTTGAACTGCCAAATTGCAGGCAGCTGACAGTCTGCAGAAGTAGCCTCCAGTACTGCACTCTAACCATTCTGACCACCCAGGCTCTTTACCTATTTTTTTAATGCTCAATAGATTTGATACATTTTTTTCTCTTCTTCTTCAACAACCCTACCATAATGTTAACAAAATTTATTAAGAGTGATCATTAAAGGAACACTTGATGTCTGGGGAAATATTACTAGTGTGTAAATCAGCACAGATATCAGCATGCAGTGATAAAAGAAAAGCATACAAACATCCAGAGATTGTGAAAATATTGTATTATGGAAATGAAGGATTTCAAAATAATAATAGTGACAGCAGCAAAAAGTATCTTGCATTGTAAGGGATACTGTAGCTGCCACACATAATACTCAAGCTCTAATATATAGAGAAGCAGGTTACTAGATTGTAAACCCCAACCCACCGCAAAGAGTCAACTTGGCACTAAAAATGTCTGCTTAAATGTATCCCAAGTTAACTGAGAACTCACAATATCAAAGAAAACATAGGAAGATATTATGCATAGAGAAAAGATTTAGACATCAAAAAAGTCATGAGGATGAAAGGCACAACAGGTGGATTCATCCAAGAGGGAGACTAGGATTCAGGAAAACAATGAACTTTCAAGGAAAATGTCTTGTGCACAAAAAGAGAGAGAGAGAACAAGCTCTAACCCATGGACTACAAACATCCATGAGTTTGTTTCCTACATTCTATAAGGCCTCATTGCAGGTGGGGGGAGGGTTGTATGTGTGATTCCTTTCCCTTGAATAACTTGCTTCTTTCCACTGAAAAGAACAAAAAAGAAGAACAAAAGCTCTCAGAAAACTTCTGACTCCTTTTCCTCCGGTCTCTGGTGCATAAAAGGTTGGGGGTATGTGAGTATGTGAGAGTTCATGACTTGGGAGAGACATGGTAACAAAGTCAGCCAATGAATAGGCATAGCAACAGATCAGCCAACAATCAGCCAACCAACAGATCAGCCAACAGATTCCCAATGTTTGGAAACTGAAACAGTATTTGCTAGAGACAGAGATCAGAAACCAAAACTTGTCTCCTCTGCTTCTATTTGCTGCCTTTTGGTATTGTAGATTTACTTCATATTATATATAAAGAGAAGTTTCGTATATATAATGGACTCCTCTGAATCAGTTACTTGTGTATGCTTCTGAATGTGTTTGCTACTGCAAACTCTGACACACTGGCTTAGTAGAATATATTAATCAAACCAGTGCTACTGAACTAAAGACATTGACTTGCATGACTGTGGATGGACTCGAAAGTATTTTTCACCATTCCTATTCCAAATAGCAATAGCACTTAGATTTATATACTGCTTCACAGTGCTTTATAGCCCTCTCTGTGCAGTTTAAAGAGTCAGATATTGCCCCCAACAATCTGAGTCCTCATTTTACCAACCTCAGAAGAATGGAAGACTGAGTCAACCTTGAGCCTCATCAGGATCGAACTCCTGGCAGTCAGCAGGGTTAGCTTGCAATGCTGCATTCTAACCACTACACCATCATGGCTCTGATCACTGTGCTATACTGGCATATTTCGACCTCCCATTAAATGTGAATGACCTAGCCAAAGAAATAAATCCTTATGTGGAAGAGCTCAACAGTGGATCTTGGGAAATAAATCATTATGCTTCACAGAGCTAAGGAAAAAAGATTAACTGTGGTCAGTTTCAGAAAATCTTTGGAGGGTGACATTTTTTCTGATGGAGAAAAAAAGGAAAACTTAGCTGTAAAGTTGGCGGTGAGTTCTCTTTAAAAAGTACTATGAAGGATTGCTAGGAAAATCCACAAACAGAAAGCCACAGAAAATAATTAAACAAATTAATCAGGAAATGAATCAGCATACGTTACCTCAAGCAAGCCAATGAAACTGCCTCCTGGGAAAACAAAATTCAATAATACATATTTGCTTCTTGATTTAAAAAAATGGCTTCTAGATCTAAAAAAAATGGCCCATGGAACAATGGAGATGTATAAATTGAGATAAGGAGCAATAGCTACAGTATTGATGCCTCAGAGGACATTGGGGGTTTGAGCCGTTTGAGTATATTACTAACTGCTTTATTGGTGGTATAGTTATAGCCCTTTTAGATCTATCAGACAAATGCTTGCATTATGCTTGTATGATTATAACTTACACTGAGTATCTTTTCTGTCTCTCAAAAGATGATCTGCTGAGGAGGAAAAAACATCAGGGAGAGTGAAGCCAATTCCTTTTCTGTTGCTATATACAAGGATTTGTTGTTGCTGTTGTTCACCAAGCTGAAGCTGATTTTATTACTATCCCCCCTTTTTTAAAATTCCCTTTAAAATTAAGTCAGCATTTTTTTAACAAATATTAAAAGCAGGGAGGAGGTGGGTCTAATAGAGCCAAGTAGAGATGTCCATGAGTACCAATTGGGGACCCCATTTTGAATATCATGTCACAAAAAGGACCATGTTTATTCAAGTGTTAGTCTTGAATAAATATTTAATTCTGGATTAATTTTAAAAAAGTTCTTACCATCCTAAACTGCATATCTAAGCTACTTGAACTTTTATCTCAATATGCATATTTATTTTATTTATATGACATTACATTAAATATAGCACTAGCGCTTACTTATATACGTACCACTTCACAGGGCTTTACAATCCTTTCTAAGTGGGTCCTCATTTTACAGACCTTAGAAGGATGGAAAGCTGAGTAAGCCTTGAGGTGGTCAGGATCGAACTGCTGGCAGTTGGCAGAATTAGCATGCAATACTGCTTTCTAACCACTGCACCACCACAGAGTATCATAGAAAAACTAGTAATACCTTCATGCAGCAAAAATAATTAGAATCAATGTAGTGCAGTGATTAAATTTGATCTAGAAACAAGTAGGTAATGAGTTGTAGTCCCCCCTTTAGTAAGAAAGTTAGCTGGATGCCTTTGGGTTACTCACACTCTCTCTGTTCAATCCACCTCATAGGATTGTTGTTGTGGGGAAAATAGCAGTCTGATACATTAAGTATGCATGCCATCTTGATTGGACCCAAAATAAAAACAGGATAAAAATCTAAAAACTAAACTGATGTCCAGAAACACCTTCCTCCCAGCTTCTCAAAAATTTAAGGTGAATTTATGGGACCTACTTCATGTTATGTAAGGCTGGGATCCAAGTAGAAGCTAGATAGTTCATACTATAACCAAGGAACTATGGTCTATATTTTGACATTAGAGGGACATATCTCTGCGCTGAGTGCTCCCTCTAATATATTGTTTCACATTGGCTTTATTAGCATGTACAGATACCGAGGTTTGTAAAATAATTAGGATTATGTTGAACAAGGCACCATATCTTGTAAAAGGGATTATGGTTAATAGCTGTCATGAAACACACAATATAGTTTGGGGGGGGGGGGTGTTCACATTTGTGTCAGCCCTTTTCTACTCAGTTACTGATGCCTATCCTTAAAAAAATAGATGTAAATTTAAAATCTGTGGAAACTAATTATTTCATTATGTTTTTCAGCATTTTGGGTTTGAAGGGGGAAAGATTATTTGAAAAGTCCTAAGAGAGAGCAGAAAGAGATACTACCAAGAGGAGAAACCTTTTAATGCTTAATGAATAGATCCATGAGCTTCATTAACCTGCAAAACTTGTCTCTCTGTGTATGTATTGGTGCAGTGGCTTTATTACCTCATTAATTAAAACATTTCCAGCAAGATGCATTAATTTAATGAGACTGTGCTCTTGGTTTAAACGACAGTGCTAATTAACCCTCTAATTGAGACATTTCTCACTCAATGAAAAGAGAAAGAGACCTCACACAGCTATCTTGGCATTACTAAGTTGAGGTTTGCAAGAGAAGGTAAAGCAAAAATGAATGAATCACGATAATTACTGGAATTATTTTAAATGTATTAGAGTGGCAGCCACCTATTTATAGATACTGCTCTGCCCCACCATATATTTCTTTCTACTGAGCTGTATGCTTTCTATTAGCTAAGAGTGTAACGTTACTCTATGTTTAGTGAGAGCAGTGGCATATACAATTCAATTTTTGAGCATCAACAATAATCAGTGATCAAAAAGAGGAGAACAATGTCAGTTTTCACATTGCAACCGCAACTATAAAGCCATATTTCAAAAAGAAAAAAACTATATCTATGAACCTTTATACAGGTAGTCCTTGATTTACGACCACAATGAAGCTGAAAATTTCTCCATTTGTTAAGTGACTTTTGCCCCATTTTACAACCTTTCTTGCCACTGTTGATAAGTTAGTTACCCCGGTTGTTAAGTGAATCTGGTTTCCCCATTGACTTTGCTTGTCAGAAGGTCACAAAAGGGGATCACATGATCTCGGGACACAACAATGGTCCTAAATATGAACCAGTTTCCAAGCATCTGAGTTTTGATCATGTGATCATGGGGATGCTGCAAAGGTCGTAACAGTGAAAAATGGTCATAAGTCACTTTTTCCAGTCATAAGTCACTTTTTCCATTGCAACTTTTAATAGTCACCAAATGAAGTGTTGTAAATCGAGAACTACCTGTATTACTGGAGACACACAAGCTTAGAGAGAGAGAGAGAGAGAGAGAGCAAGATATTGATAGTTGCATCACTCAGATCAATCCCACCTTCATGTACCACTTTGCCTCTTTCTTTCAAAATAAGACCAATAGGGAGAAGGTTATTTTCCGCCTTCTTTTGATTGATACACAATGGCTGGAGTCAAACATAGATAATATTTTGGAAAGCAGCTGAAATTTCCTGAGTGGCACCATAAAGACAGGGTAGGCAACCAAGTACCCTTTACACATTTTGAATTTCTACTTCTATAATGTGGGAGAGAGGGGCACAATGGTGCAGTGGTTAAGGAATTGAGCTTGTCAATTGAAGGCTGACAATCTGGATTCAAGACCAGAGTGTTGTGTGAGAGCTCCTATTCTTGCTCCAGCTCCTGCCTGCCTAGCAGTGCAAAAGCATGAAAATGTGAGTAAAATAGGTACCACTTTGGTGGGAAGGTAATAGCTCTCCATGTTTCGTTGTGTGCTCTGTGTTGCAGTGTGATGTCATGCCATCCACATGACTATGGAAATGTCTTCCTCAGCTAAGAAATGGAGGGGAGCACTGCCCCCTGGAGTCAGAAACAATTGGATAAGGGAAACCTTTATCTTTAGCTATATATGGAGATTCTCAGTCATCCAGGTCCCAAAGGTGCTTTTTCAAGAGGCAACTGGACTTTCTGTTTTTTATTTGAAGACATCTTCAGCTCTTCAGAAGTGAAAGATCTTCAAAGAAAAACCAGAATGTCTAGTTGCCTCTTGAAAAAGCACCTTTGGGATCTTACCTTTCTCATTATTCCCATGATACTTAGCCAATGTGCCTAGCAGTAAGGAGTTCTGGGCTTGGTCACTCAAAATCTCTGGAGGTCATCAAATTGCCTGGACCACAGAAACTACTTTCCCCACAACCCTGTGAGGTGAGTTGGGCTGAGAGAGAGGGACTGGCCCATGGGTAATCTGCTGCCTTTTAATGCCTAAGGTGGAAGTAGAACTCAAAGTCTCCTGGTTTTTAACCTGATGCCTTAACCACTGCACCAAACTGGTTTTCTTGTACTTAATTCCCACTAAAATAAGGCAAATTATTTTTTATAAGGGATGGCAGAAGGATCATTTCAGAAGCCTTAAAGACCCGAGGAGTTAAAAACCATCTAGATAAATCCCAAATGTACATTAATTCATTTAAACACATGCAAATTTATTATTTGCCCATTGGCCAACTTTGAAGTTTCTATAGAGAAAAAGCCCACTGCCAGAAAACCAAACTATCTTAAAGTGAATGATGCTAAAACTAATTGAAAATATAACCAGAGAGTGATTTTTTTTGTATTATCTATGCTATCTATATAAAATGCAAGAATCAGGATCGTATTTCTCTTAAAAAGTTGAGATTACATAAAATACTGTTCTAATTTATAAAGATTGGAGGTGGAGATCTAAAGCAAAAATCAGGACAGTTTTTTAAATCCTGGGGGCCTTTTAATTTTTACTGTTATGACCACAATGAGAAGTCTCTTAAAGATTTAGCTTAACCTTTTTTTATTTTACATCAATCCATCTAGCCAACAGATGAGTGCTTGAACTAATTTTGCTAACAGCAAGGAATTCAGAGTAATAAATGTGCATTCAGTTAGAGAAAGCACCAGTATCAAATTACGACTCAGGTCAGCCATGAAATTGAAGTTGTATTTATTTTGGATCATTCTCTGCTAACAAAGTCTCTTTTTCTTCATGGCTGGATCTGAATTTCTAAATTATATCTGAGGTTAGAGAACCCCTAGTACGTGTTGTGTCACTAACAAAATAGACACAGGTAGAGCAAGCCTCAGGAAATAATAATCATGCGTCAACTCAAGAGGAAAGCAGTAGTTTCCTTGTTATGAATAAAACATTTTTAATATCACTTTCATTTCTCAAGTCCTGAAACCCAGCAATATCTCATAATCTTTAATCAGACTATTTCTATTTGGCTTTAGTATCCTTCCCTGGCACATGACCAGGGGACAGCCATAGAGAAGGTGTAAATAAATAAATAAAAAGAGCAAAAAATGGAGTGCAGAGCAAAAATCAGAGGCTCATATATTCAGAATCATTCAGACAGTATTATATTCAGAGAACCTGATCCTGCCCAATTTAACAGGAAGGAAGGAAGGCTCTTTCCAATGAGAAGCCTTTCTAATATGCAACAGCATATTAAGCTGTCGCAGGAAAAACAAACAATTTTGTGTCACAAGATTTTGTAGACTGCAATCTGTGACAACTGATACAATTTTATGTTCTATCAACCATATATCTGTATATGTGTTTTGGAACACTGTCTCTCTCACACACACAGACACACATATGGTGATAGAAGATAGATTGTAAACTAGATCAGAGTGAAACTAGATGCAGAAGTAAGGTATGTTTACATTAACATGTTAGAACAGAGGTCAAGGAAAGGAACTGTTAGAAAGAAATCTTGATCGTTCCAAATTGGCTTTGAAAGAAAAAAGAGGACTGTTACTTGAAGCAAAGAAGACACTTATTCAAAGGCAAGACAAAGGCAGAGTGCCAACTTGTAGCTGTTGAAAGTGGCCATAAATTATGGTTCTGAGGGGGGTTCTTTTAGAGAAAAAGTTAGTCTTTGGTTTCTAGAAAGCTGGAGAACTCAACTTATCTTTTAAGGATTCCTGGAAAAGTGCATTAGGTTTTGTGGACAGGAAATGCGACTTGGTGTCCTGCAGGGTTTATGATCTTTATCTTTTGTGAATCAGGGTGATGACCTTATGAGCGAAGGGCTTTTGTGAGGAAATCTATTATTGGAAGGTTAAACTTTTAATAACTTGAGGGAATTTTCTCATTTGTTTAAGTTGATGCCTTTCGCCAATTTCATTTATGTTAAAAGTGCATTGTCAGTTTCAGCCAAGCTTTCAATTGACTTAAGTAGTCTTTCGCCTTGTTTTCTGGAGTTCATTGGAAGGTCAGGTAGGAAACAGAAGAATGACACTGGGAAGGGAGGTAGACTTTGACCTCCTTCCCACAGGACATTCATAAAAAGTGTTTTCTAGAAACTTTGAGTTCTGATAAATTAGCAGCTATAATTCTCAAAGAATGATGAAGTTGCAAATGTGGGGCTTTTTCCTAATTTACACAGGGTTACATGCCTGGATTTTATTAATGAGAGAATATACAATGGTAAAATATGATTCTGACAAATCTAGTAATGGCCCATGCTCACTATTGCAATAAAACTGTCACCTTTATTTTTATGATGACAGTAATGGCATTATCACTCACTGTCAATCTTGAGAACCAGGAAGAAACAAATGTAAATGATGAGTGTAATATTCAAAATCATCGTTGTGAATATTGCCTTCTTTGTATCTAAACAGAAATATGCCTACAATCTTTAAAACAATGGTTTATGGTTAAGATGTTGGACTAGAGCTGAACAGCCCTACTAGGAAATTGTGAACCACTCATTCTCTCTCAGCCCAAGGAAGTAGGCCAGGGGTCGGAAACCTTGGTTCTTTCATGACTCATGGACTTCAACTCCCAGAATTCCTGAGCCAGCCATGCTGGCTCAGGAATTCTGG
>JAEANM010009257.1:0-16477 GCA_017656035.1 Myanophis thanlyinensis
AGCATGGCTGGCTCAGGAATTCTGGGAGTTGAAGTCCACGAGTCATGAAGGAGCCATAATTGCCCACCCCTGGGCTATCACATTAGAAGAGCACATTTCAGCCCATTTTGTAATGAATTTTTTAAAAAAGAATTAATTAGAAAAAGCCCTACAGCCACTGTATTCAAACTTTCCCAAATATGCAAGCCTCTCTATACAACTTTCCCCAATATGTGTTATAAATAACTGCAAA
Organism: Myanophis thanlyinensis; assembly: GCA_017656035.1. Classification (NCBI taxonomy): domain Eukaryota; kingdom Metazoa; phylum Chordata; class Lepidosauria; order Squamata; family Homalopsidae; genus Myanophis; species Myanophis thanlyinensis. Next base: position 233 of record JAEANM010009257.1, read on the forward strand.
GGATTTTTTTAAAGCAACTTCTACTTTTCAAGATGGTATTTTAGTTGCATACATTTTTAGTTGCCTATTTTTCTCTAATACTGCCGTAGCTGCTCTTCTAATATTAGCCATCATTTTATATGAAATTTTCACAAATGTACCTTACTTTTTATACAATTCTCACAATATTTTTTTTCAGAATTTTTACTAGAGAAGACTGAGCATATAAAGATCCAGATCTGCGAGTGCAAAAATCTTGAGAGTAATCCTTTGAATTTCTCCAGAAGTTATTTTTAATCTGATAAAAGGGGATAGAATAGCCAAATTGCTTCCAGTGGAATTTAGGATAAGCTAATTTAGCTTTTCCCTAAAAGCAAACCAGAAACTTCAGAAGTAATTTTATTTTAAATCTTGGTTGGGCTACTCTAATTGTATTTTTCATGATATCTTGATATGCAATGATTATCACAGCGTTTATCAAACTTGGCAACTTCAGGTATGTGGTCTTCAACTCCCAAGATTTTAACATAGTTGGGAAAATCTGGAAGTTAGCTTGCAAATTCCAAATAGGCCATTATGAGAAGGCTACATTCATAGGTGCATAAGCATGCATGAAGAACCAGGCCTGAGCCCATTCTAGTCTACTAACCTGGTTCTCATGGTGATAAATCAGTAAGGCAACTTGGTAATGAAAATCTCAACTTGCCCAGTTGTGCATAATTGCCATTAGTTTCTTATGGGCCTTTTAGTAAATGTCTTCAATAAAAGGTGTGGTGGATGAGAACTTCAAGTACCAAAATTTCCCACTCATCGTATGTCTAGGCGATATGTCTTTGTTCCAAATGTGGAACTAAAGTGTACAGCTTTGAAATCGCTTCAAAGAATTACTTCACAGAAGAATGGGGGGGAGGAGGAGGGAAAGAGCTGGGAAAGAGACAGGTGGGGCTGCCAAGCCCCCACCTTAGTTTTGGCTCCCTTCCACACCAGTGTTTTTATATAATATATGATGCATGTTTGCTCCCTGAGGCACATGTTGTACATGCCATAGCACTGCAAATAAATTTCTGTCTGCTCTTGAATAATTGCATCCTTCTCTTCTGTACACCTCATTTTACCTCTAAAATGTGAAAAACTGGCATGAAATCCCACATTCCTGATTTTTATCTACTACCAGCTACTCACACATATGCATATCCTTCACAAATTACTACAGTAGTGCATCTGCACTACTAACATGCAGCATCACACCCAAAGTTGTCTTTTTAGGAAGCAAAGCTACTTTCTAAAGGTTGCTGCATTCACTCAGCACTAACCCTGCCATTAAATGCCTGGCATACAGCAGTGTTTATCAAGGTCCACAACTTAAGATGTATAGACCAGTGGTGGAATTCAAATTTCTTCATTACCAGTTCTGTGGGCTCGGCTTGGTGGGCGTGGCTGGGGGGTCATGTGACTGGGTGGGCAGTTTCTGTAAGTAGGGCAATAAAGATTAGGCTAGAAACAGCACCAGAATGTTTCTTTCCTGCCTTCCTTACAGGATTAACCTTGTAAAGTGGAAAAAAACAAAAGGAGATTTCTTTTAACAACTGGTTCTCCAAACTGCTTAGGAAATTTACTACCGGTTCTAGCGAACCTGCTAGAGAATTTCACTTCTGGTATAGACCTCAATTCCCAGTATTTCCCAATCAGTATGCTAGTATATGGCTGTATGAACAGTGAAACTGTGAGAACTATTCACACAGCCATGTATAATCATTAGAATTTCTGAAAAGAGACCATCTTTCAAAAAAAAAAAATCAATGGTATTGTGGTTGATTTTTCATAAGCTTCAAAGTTACTCCCACTATTGCAACATTTATGTTTATTCCAGGTCCTAGAATTATATAAGTCTCTATGGCTGCTTCTTGACCAGATTAGCTGCATTCATGCAAAACACTCATCACTTTGCAATTATTCACATTCACTTTTCAATTATTTAATACATCCATTTTTATTTCATAGAGCACATTGGACCTTGAACTGACCAAGCAACATGAGTTGATACAATTGATAGATTAATATTTCTTTTGCTAGTTTGCAGTTTGTTTGTTTTTTGTTTATTATCCTGCCTTTATTATTTTTTATAAATAAATCAAGTTGTAAAACATACCAAATATTCCTTCTTCCTATTTTCCCTGCAACAAATTCCCATGAGGTGAGATGGACTGAGAGAGAGTGACTGACCCAAAGCCACCCAGCTGGTTTTCATACCTGAGGCAAGACTAGAATTCACTGACTTTGAGATTGGTGCCTTAACCACCAGACCAAACTAGTGCCATTGTGGTATATGAATACAACCAGTATTTTCAGTTGGTGGAAGCTGTATATCTGATCAGAAGAATTACATGACATCTGGAAAGCAATAGACGTTGTTGGTGAGGTATGGGAGCTTCAACTGTGTCTCTACACAATGTCCTGTACAGATCATGCAGGTGAATCATTTCAGTGAGTAGTAATGAAAGGAGTGGAAAAGGTGAGGGCACCTGCTGCTATCTCACACATGACTTCTAATGAAATCATCACTGCTCTGTATGGTTCATTCTCTAAATGTCCTTTGTACAGTTAGGTACATGGCTAAAGCCTGACTCATTGATGGTACAGTATGAGGAATGAACTTTAGTTATTCTAAAGGACCTACATGCTGATAATGCCACACAGGCATAAAGTCAAGATCCACTTTAATAACATGTGTTCCACTGTCCATGATCTTTAACCAATCTTCATGATGCAAAGAAATATTTAGGCTTCATTATGCAATCATAAAAGACCAAAAGCTTTTGTCCACCCACCCAACCCCACAAATGATTCAGGGAAAGCAATTTCTGAATTGCTTTTTCCTTTTCAAGCTTAAACAAAAGAATGGAACAAAATAAAATAAAATAGAAAGATTTCTCCCCTCTCCAGTCATAGAGTGCAGTGCTCATCTCTGTTTCTTAACAGAGGGAGCTAGCAAAGACATTTCTGTGGTCATGTGGCCAGCATGACTATATATGACAAGGTGCATGGAACACTGTTACCTTCCCACCAAAGTGGTACTTATTTATCTACTCACATTTGCATGCTTTCGAACTGCTAGGTGGGCAGGAACTAGGTCAGGAATAGGAGTTTGTCTCATTGATCAGAAGGTTGGCAGTTTGAGGCCCAAGTTCTGCATGATGGTTTGAGTTTCTATCCTTGTTCCAGCATAAACTCATATTCCCTCTAGTCTACCCCACCCCTGTTATGCCTGAATGACTGTCTGGAATATCTTGAGGCTTGATTCTGATAGAGTTGTAGCTTTGATTCCTATCAGATGCACTGTAAATTTTCTTGCTTTGCAGAAAAACTAACCACCAATTCTCATAAACCAAATCAAAGCATCTGTATAATACTGTTAAATATTGTTATACTCTTTCAGCCATAATAAAGTTGCCCAAGAAGAGAAACTACATATTTTGGTACTCTGATAATACTACTTTGCCCTAATATTATATTTTATTAATCAAAATAATAGATCTGGATTGGTTATAATCTGTTTAGTAATTGGAATCTTGATTAGTCACTCATTTGGGCTGACAATTTTTGAGGAACTGGGAAGAAAATTTCAAGCGACTTCAGTTTGGCCTAATTTTTTAAAATAAGAGTGAATAAGTAAAATAGATACTTGTTCTAAACAAATTCACTTAATAACATGAACCAGGTCCACTGTTACTTCTGTAAGCATGGAACACTTATAATATCAAGGATGCAAACAATGATTTGAGGCTCCGACTTTAATTTGGGGATCCAAGGTTGCACCTGTTGGGGTTTGTTTGTAGCATGGTAACTATTCTCTTTGATTTGTGGAGCAGGGAGTACAATATAAAAGAAAAGAAAAGAAAAAAAATGGATACAGATAAATAGCAGCTTTTAATACAGAAAAACGGAGCAGGCAATTGATGTCTGTAGACATACTTCTTCTATTGACATCTGTGTTTTATTTTAACCCAGATTGTCAAGGAACTGAACTATGCATTCATCTTTATATGTCCCTGTAAAGATGTTTCTCAAGGCAATCTGAATATAAAAAAGCCATCTATTAAATAGACTCTTTTCAGAACAACAAAGCTATAAACTCCTCAAAGTAACCAAGCATCTCTTCATTGCCAGCTTCTAACAGGCCCCGCTGCTTCATCTCCACATAGCTTTTTTCCCCCCTTTTGTTTTATGTTGCTCAAAAGTGAGGAGGGGGTAGGATTTTTTGTCTTCTCTCTGCTGTCTGGGAGGTGAGGGAGTGCTCCTGTGGGTTAATCACATTGAGAGATTTTAATTCTTGTCTCAAACAAAAGCGAGGACTGGCAAAATGTTTCACTTTTAAGACAGGGATCCAGTAATTCTGAAATGCTGGGAGAGAGGATGGGAAGGGGGCAAAAGGGCAGAGACAGCATAACATTAGGAAAAACTGATGAAAAAACTGATTAGAAAAAAGCTTTTGTCAAACTGGGTTATTGAATAATTTTTCCAGTAAAAGACAAGAATTGCTTAAATTGATAAATCTTTGATTTATTTGCCTTCTAGGAAGGAAGGAAGGAAAGAGGGATTTAATTCCCACAAATGATAGTATTTTGTTCTATTTCCACTAACCCATAAGAATAGAAAGAAAATAAATACAGATCAGTAGTGTGCATTTTCCCCTGTTTTTTTAAAGTATTATGGCTGGGAATTTAAATATGGCTGGGAATTCTGGGAGTTGAAGGCCACATATTGTCAACCTAGGGCTACAGGAAACCAACTTGCCTTTGTGACCAATTTTAAATTGTAAAATTTCTATAATGCAGTTTTCTGCCATTTTGAAATTGAAAACATCTGGAAGCTCCAGTATATATTTATAGAGAATTGAAAACTAAGATAATAAATATATTATCCTTTATCTGGTTAAAATTAATCATTAGAACAAGATTATGTGGAAAAAAGGGCAAAATTAATGCTTTGGGTCCTACAGAGCTGCAAGGAATGGATGTATCGTTCAAAACCTGCCACAACAGCAAAATCAACTTAAAAGCTTTTGGGAACTATTGGGATGCTTCTAAGGATATCGATTTCTCCATTTAACCCCCTCCCTGTCCCAAAAGTACTGAAACATTTGTGTGTGCGGGAGGTATGGATAAAGATTCTGTCACTCTGAGAGTGACAGAATTAATTCTGGGAGTTTCATGTGGCAGTTTGATAACATTATTGATCTACATTACTGAGACATGAACTTTAACATGTACTATACAGTATCTGCACTGCCTGATTGCCCCATTACCAGAATGGGTGAGGAATTGTTGCTGCAACCAGAAATGGACACATTATTCCCTTTTCATCTCTCACCTTCCAGGTGAATGGAGTGTTTTGCTCTATTCCACTTCTGAAGTACAGGTTTCCCTGCTGTGGATGCTTGAGCCTTTGAGTCAGAGTTGATCCCTGGTGATTGTCTGGATCAGACCCTGCAGTTTTCTTGCCAAGGCTTTTCAGAAATGGCTTGGCTATTACCTCCTTCCTATGGCTAAGAGACAACAATTGGCCCAAGGGCTCCTCGCTTGTTTATGCCTGAGGCAGGACTAAGACTCACATCTCCTGGATTCTAGCTTGAATGTGTTAACCTCTGCAACTAAACTGATTCTCCTACATCAAACTCTCTCTGATATCACTATAAATATTCTTGCCTACGGGGCTACACCATTTCAGTTTGTTGCAAGCAAATCGTAGCAGTTATTGGATATTTTGGAAAGACTGCTCCTCCAACTGAAGCAAAGCTTACCATTAACTCTAATACTTTTGAGATTTCACATTTACCCTGACTGCTGAAATAGCATGACACTATCACTTTTGCTCCAGAAGGCAAATATTGGTTGGATGAAACTTTGTAAAAACTGTAGTTCTTTTTCTTTCCAAGCTTGCTTCTTCTATCTATACTTTGTTCCACTGCTCTTTCACCTTTTCAAGACTAACAGGTATGGATAGCTGCTAAATAATGAAACCAAGGATAAAAGCCTTTCTATCAGTAGAAAATCAGTGGAACTGTGGAACTGCATTTACAAAGAAGATAAAGCAAAGGGAGATATAAGTCTATACTTGCAGTACGGACTAAAACTCTTGCAATCTGTTACCAAGATATCTTAGCATAGATGGGGTTTTAAAAAACTTGTTTAGAATCAAGGTGACATGAGTGCAAGACAGGAGCAGTTTAAAGAGTAAGTGAAGATATGCATTAGGTATAAAGTGGATGGCCCTGAACCAGAAGACAGGTGATGAAACTGAAGCTACTTCTCTTCAGGATAGTGTTTCTCAACCTTGGCAGCTTTAAGTTGCGTGAATTTCAACTCTCAGAATTCTCCATCTACCCTGTTCAAACACGAAACACTTGCAGGAGCTTCATAATGGCAGCTGATTCTTATTCATTCTATTAAAACCACAATAAGAACATTCAGGAAACTTCAAAGCAAAAAAGGAATTAGTTCCATTGAATTTGAGAATTCAAGGAACATTTAGTCCAGATTAGCTAACCTAACTTTTGTTAAAGACCAGAAATGTTCTAAACACATTACTTACTGTACTTGAACAGATATAATTTTTAATGAGTGCAGGAATTTCTTGTAAATAATTTTAATGAAATTTAATGTTGCAGAATTTCCCAAAAAAATAAACCCAATGGGGTTGGTTTCCAGACTTGAATTGCAATTCTCTATTTTATTTTCTAGGAATAAAGCTGTTAGTCATTTAAAAGTCTTTTTAAAAGGACAAGGAACAAGAGACACTATTGCTGATACACTCTGGGTAATTAAGAAAGCCAAAGAATATAAAAAAAGAATGAAGGGCTTGAGTTATTTTTTTCTTGTATTGTACTGTATATTTTAATTGGTTTATAATATTGCTTTCATGTGGAGAGTTTGCCATCTAGAATTATGTATATAAGATGGGAGGCTAAATAAAGTTCCATTAACTTTAAAAAGGCCTATTCTCTTATTATATTTTGTCTCTATACTGTATATATATTGAAATACTGTGTATGTAAAAATTAGAATGGTTTAAAATTGGAGAAAGAAATATCAATAACCTCCACTATTGGTACTTTGATAGCTGAAAAGGCAAATGATCTGCAAATTCCAGTAATGAAACTTGAAGTCCTCAGTAGAAATTGTGAGTAAGGGTAAATATAAAGAGGATCAAACTTATAACAATGTGTTCAGCAAGCAGCCTTTGGACTCCAAAGAATACAGTATGTTAAGCTACGAGGGCAATGGTGGTGAACTCACCCTCGCCCCAGCTCAGCTTCACCATGTTTCTCCATTGCATTTCTCACCGTCATTTGCCGGGAAACAGAAATTTCCATGCAAACGATGAAACAGAAGCTCGTGAAAGAAAAAAGATCTCACCTCTTGCAGAGCTGCTGGTGTGATGCCCCGGTCTCCTGCCGGCCAGCTGGTCTTCTGCTCTCCACTGCACATGCACTAGAGATAAACTTGCAGTTTTGGCACTCGGTCTCTAAAAGGTTCACCATCACTGTACTAGGGCTAGCTAAGAAAACAAATAAACCACACAACAAGTTAATCCAGGAGGCTCACTCATGGCACAAATAACTAGGCTCAAGGTATAATATTTTGAATATATTTTGGGAAAAGCCATTTTCTTTGAGAAGTCCCTATTCCTAGAAGAGATGGTTGGGGCGGGGGAAGGGAAGATGATCAGCCTTAAGAATCCACTCCCTACAATCTTGCCATCTAATGGGAATTCAGAACATTCACCCATTGGCAATTGGATAGATCTCCACCCTTCTAGATTTTCAGAAGGACATTAAGACCTGGCTTTTTACTCAGATGCTGGGATTGTATAGGTAGAAGGTAGAGGGAAGAGGGCAGATCAGCCTGCTGTGGGGTATCCCAGGGGAATGGTTACAGTGCAAGGTTTTTGTTTTATTGAGCTGCGGTGGCACAGTGATTAGACTGAAGTATTGCAGGCTAATTCTGTTGACTGCTGAGGGCCAGCAATTCAGCAGTTCAAGTCTCACTGGCTCAAAGTTGACTCAGCCTTCCACCTTTCCAAAATGAGGACCCACATTGTTGGGGCCAATATAGTGACACTGTAAAACCACTTAGAGAGGGATGTAAAGCACTGTGAAGTGGTATACAAGTCTAAGTGCTAATTGCTATTGTTTCACTGTTTTTATTGTTTCTATGAATGTTTTATTTATCGTTTTTAGTGTTCCTGTGAGCCGTCCAGAGTTGCTTAAGATGGGCAGCCATATCAATCTTTTAATAAATAAGGAAGGATTTCATTACAGAAGCAAGAGGGGAGCACCATTGGAAAGGCTTAATGGCTTAGTTGGAGACAGATCACCCTGGAGAAGGATGTATGTCCACTAAGTGAGGACACTAATTTGATCGCCTATAATAGAAACAAAATAAAATAAAATTCTCATTATGGTTTCAGTGAACTTAAATGCTGATGTCCTGGTCTTGATGTCCAGTACATAGAGCTTCTTTCCAAATTCCAGGTAAATTGCTAAGTATATGCATTTGTACTAAAATGTATACTTTTCCTATAAATCAATAAAATGTTTGACATTTCTGTGAATATTATCAACCAAATCATACCTAGTAAGCAATGGTTTATCAACCCTTTTCCCTATGATTAAGTGAGGTAGCATTTTTTTTTAATTAAACAAGGCTTAAGAATGATGTTGATGTGGTAGATGGGAAATTATATAAGTGTTAGTTTAAAAAAAAAAGCAAAAAAACAAACAAAAACCAACCACTTGGCTTTTGTGGCCAATTACATATCTCATAAAATGATGGAAAGATACACTTAGTGTAGATGGAAAGGAAGGAAGCATTGGTAACTTCTGAAGAGTGTCCTAGAAATAGAGCTTCCCTGCAGACATTTGTCCTATTTCACAGTAGTCTTTTCTTTAACATACAAAAGGTAACAATGTCAAGCAGAAGTGAGGAGTTTTGTTCAACAGATGGTTTGCTTGTATCTTTTCGGCTGATATCTTCTGTAGTAAATATTTAGTAGTTCCACTTTTCTTGGGTGATACCACAAGAATACACAAATGGCGAGTCTGAGACTTTCTCAATTATTTGCAAATAAGGAGGCCTATGAGCCAGAGGTTTACACCAGTTAGGACCCAGTTTCTGACTTGTGTGATTACATACTTGGTTTTAAGAGTTGGGAGCCCTTGGTACTCTCCAATCCTTGCCTTTCTTCCTCTTCATATACCAGAAATGAGAAATAGGTGAAGGGGTTGCAATTCACTCTCCCAATCTTTTGGAGAGTCACAGAGTCTATCCAATGATGAAGTGATGACACCAGAATGAATGGAGTCAACACCTTTAAAACTGTGATCTTTTGTGGGGGAGGGGAAGGTTTAAAACTAGCAATTAAAATGGGAGCCAAACTATTCCCATTCCATCTTTAACCTATAGTGATCCCAACTATTACAATAGATATCAAGGCATTACAGAGGTTTCTTTTTCTCATTGGGAGCCACTTTTAAAGCAGTTGTTCTCAACTTTCCATCACCATGGACCCCCCCCCCCTTTAAATAACTTTTGTGGCTAAGGAACATGGCCACAGATCCCCCAAGATGTAATTCAAAATTTAATTGTCTGAAATTTTTAAATTTTCAATTCTACATCAGGTTTTAATTTGATCGGCCATTCAATTAGCTAATTTTAATCTGTTTTAACTGTTATCTATTTTTTGTGGTTCTTTTAGTTGGCTGTACACCACCCTGAGTCCTTCGGGAGAGGGGGCGGTATAGAAATTTTAATAATAATAATAATAATAACAACAACTCAAGTTTTTAGGAAATCCTTTTTGTAGGGACTGGAAATTTTAAGGATGAAAGTGGGATTGATTTGTAGCAATTTGGCCACCAAATTGTAACAGCTGAATCTTAAGAGTATTGAAGGTTACAAATGGAATGTTTATTGTTTGCTGCAATATGCTGCATTTTTATCTTAGAAACCTTTAATATATAGCAAATCAATTTTGAATTTTTAATATAGCTACGGGTGGCACAAAGAGCCATGAAAAGATACACGCTCAGCATTACAGGACAAGATAGAAAGATCTGCACATGGATTAGAGAACAAACTAAAGTACCGTATATGATGTCATCAAGAGAGTAAAAGAATAGAGATGGAAATGGGCTGGTCACATAGCAAGAAGACCTGATAGCAGGTGGACCAAGGCAGTCATAGAATGAATCCCACTTGATAAAAAGCATCCATGAAAGAGTCCTAAAACAAGATGGACTGATGACATCAGCAAGTACTGTGGGCCCAGCTGGCAAAAAAAAGCTCAGGACCATATTGATAGGAAACATGCAGAAGAGGCCTTCATCCTGTAGTGGACAGACAATGGCTAAAATGATGATAATGAACTGAACCATTGAGACACCAGCATAGAGGTCCTCTGGTTGGTTAATGTAGACCTGAAAAATGACTATACTATATACTTATTACTATATAATTTCAGAACAGTTAAAATTCAAACATACAGTCTTCTGTTAGAACAATGCTAAAAGTTCACATTCTCACATTTGTAATTTTAGCTTTAAGTATGATTGATGGAAATTTGACATCAGCTACCTGCAGTTTCTTGGCAGGTTCTGCTCTCTGAAGCACTTTAGTTCCAGGCACCCTTACTTCCAGTATGTTCTCTTTTTTATAATGGCAATATATCAATAATAGGCAACTTTTTCCAGGTAGAGAGCTGGACATGGCATTTTAATGGTGTGCATTCCAAAAAGTAAGCGGAGCCAGGATCCCAACAACATTGATTAAACTTAATTACCACACAAATTGGATTCAAATTAAATGCAATTAATTAAGGACAGCTAATTACATCTGTAGTGTGTATTTTGCCACAGTTACATTCAATTACATTAAACAATTGTTTCTAACAACATTTGGGTGATCATTGAAGGTCACATCCACTGCTTCTGGAAGTCTCCAGTATTGTAATACATTGTCATAATAGCATGGACACTTGAAAGAACAATAATTCTGAATTTAAGAGAATCCTTCCAAGAATCAGTACTATTGCACTGGTTTCTGTCCCTTACCACATTCTCAGCTCATGCAATTTCTACCTATCCGCCAGTCAGAAAGAAAATATATTGACATAAATTGCATAAATTGTAGTACTTTCATCATGCCTCGGCAACAAGGCTAGTGAGGAAAAAGTTCAGTTCAGCAATCGATGTGTTCCCTGCCCTTCTTTCTCCTTTCATAAAGTATTACTTGTCTGCAATAAAAAACAGTCACAAATGATCCTCCTGAATCTGTGGTGTGTCTCTGTGTGTCTATAAGAGAGAGAGAGAGGGGGGGGGGGGGTTGTCTTCAAAAGTGTGCATGATATCACAATAGCTGCCATCACGAGTCTGTTTGAGGTTACTGCAAGCTGGAAGCAGTTGGCAAAGCTTTTTCATGCAACAGATATGGGGACTCTTCCACTTTAAAACCCAATTGATTGTGGTGGTGGTGATGGGAATATGCTTTTTAGGTAAACAACATCATCTGAGGCGGCAACTTTCCAGGACTTGCCTGGCTTTTAAAGCATGTTTCAGAAGAAAAAGAAGAAGTTATAATAAGATTCCTAGGAAAGATTTGCAGGCTTCCTTAAATATTCTGACTTATAAACAAATGTGCCACGCACATTGCTTGACATTATTCAAGGCACTGAAATGGGGAAGCGAAATCAGGAATGGGATTTGAGACAGTCACTCCCTCTTATACAACCTTATGGTAATGTATTGCTGCCTTTTCTTTAGCACTGATAGATGCTTTGTGGAAAGTCTCTTTCCAGCACATCAGAAAGTGCATCTGCGAGAGAGGCTCACCCTCTCTCTTAAAGTTATTTCTGTTCTTATTGTAGCTATTTTGGAAAGGGTTGAACACCAAAAGGGATGCCAAGACAGTTCAATAAATGTGTTGTCATTTCAGAACGGAGGAAGGAATTGTGCCAAACGTTGGAATAGTTTAGAACTGCCAGTTTTAAATGTGTGAATGTGTCACCCATGACATAAGAGAGCTGGGTTTGTAGACGGAGCCTCCTTTTGGAATCAGCCCACAGGGTTGTCGTTTTCTGAACATCTTTGAAATTCAGCCCAAACAGGTAGTCCTCAACTTACATCAGTTAATTTAGTGACCATTCAAAGTTACAACAGCATTGAAAAAAGTGACTGAGAAGCATTTTTCACACTTACGCCTGCTGCAGCATCCCCACGGCCATTGCTTAAAACAGTGGTGGCGAACCTTTCACTTACCGAGTGACGAAAAGTACATGCTTTGCGTGTGCCATCCGCACTTGTGTGCAGTTCCTCCATATGCGCTGCATGTGCAACTGCACCATCTGCGTATGCATGCAGCTTTTGCACGTGCAATGCACATGCACTGCGTGCAGGCACACACGCACATACACAAGCAATTGTGTGTGCATGCTCAGGAGAGCTCTGAATAGCAGCTGGATTTGCTGCTGCAATCGTGCGCATGCACAAGGGATGCCCGAAGACCAGCTGGGTCTCGGTAATCACGCATGCGTGCATATGCAATCGCATGTGCACGCTCAACTGGAGGTAAGTTGGCCGACAGCTTGTGTGCACAGCAAGATGGCTCCGGATACCACCTGTGGCACCCATGCCATAGGTTCGCCATCACGAGCTTAAAATTCAGAAGCTTAGCAACTGGTTCACATTTATGATGGTCACAGTGTCCCAGGATCATGTGATCACCTTTTGTGACCTTCTTACAAGCAAAGTCAAGGGGGACACTGGATTCATTTAAAAACTGTCTTACTAACTTAACAACTGCAGTGATTCACTTAACAACTGCGGCACGAAAGGTTGTAAAATGGGGCAAAATTCACTTAACAGACGTTTTGCTCAGGAACCGAAATTTTGGGCTCAGTTGTGGTCATAAGTAGAGGACTACCAGTATTTTCAGAAGACAATGGTCAAGGTTTTTTTTTTTTAATTGGCTTCAATCTTTGCTGAAGTGAGCAGCCTGGCTGCACTGCCAGTTCTTTAATTGACCATGTGGGCTCATTAGGTTTCTCTACCCCCTCCTTCCTGCTAGGGAGGTTCTGCAGAGCTGTTCTTCTGGCCTACATGCATTTCATGATTAATTGGATGAAATATCTCAGTGCTTATTAGTGGGCTGGTGGTGGGAAGACTGATGATCAGCCTGCGGTGTCATTTTGGCAATGAACATTTAAGTTGGAACCCAAAGATAAGTTGTGGTCGTGGCTTGGAACAACAGAAGGAGATGTGCTGGGGTGGCAGTGCAGGCTCATGGACTCAGGAAGGGAAAAACCAACCTGGCTGGCGAGATGAGTAAATCGTATTCTCTGAACGCCCAGTTGCTTATTCATGCTGTGAATGAGAAATCTTGGCAAAGGCTATTGCAGCCTTCCCACGGTTGCTTAGAGATAGCTGTCTATAAAACCGTGCAGTGGCTTTATTAGGATTTTTTCCCCGCTAATCCTCTTCTCACGGCCAGTAGGAACATCAGTCATCTTTGTCAGTTGAAGATCTGTACAAAATGGCAATTTAATTAGCATCCTTATCTAGAATACTGAGCTTTGGGTTGTTGTTGACCTGTTTATTGAAATAAAACACAATTTTAACAGAATATTTGCTCGGCCGCCTGACTCCCTCCCAAACCTGTTGGTGATTCTGAAACGAGAGAACTGAATTATTGTACCAAGAAAAACTGGATGCTGCTGCCTGTATCAGTTATGCAAATGTGGATTCCCTCCTTCCTTCCGTCCCTCCACCTTCCTCCCTCCCTTCCCTTCCCTCCACCTTCCCCCCCTCCCTTCCTTCCCTTCCCTCCATCTTCCCCCCTCCCTTCCTTCCCACAGAAGAAAAGCTACAAAGTTGTAACTGTGTTCTATTATTTTTCTAGACTCAAGAGCAAACAAAGCTTTGAGATTCAGTGTCCCTATTTTTCATCTTTCTGATCTTAAACCGACTTCATCTTGTTTTTCTTTCACTTTTAGCATTTTAATTAGGACTAATGCAAAAGTTCATTTTTGCACATTTATCTTATTGAGCCATGCCTCCTCCAAGCAATATTCCACAATAGAAACCATTTTGATAGAGGATATTTTTCCATTATAACATCAGTGTATTAGACTGGATTAGACAATTACACATTACATATGTTACATAATTTGAAGAAATTGAATTAAAATGTTTAACTGTTTAGGTAAATTTGCAATCCAAATTATTTTCTTTCCATGCTGATCATAAAACTCATCTATTTCCTTTTCTTATGTATGGTGGTTGGAGCATAAACTTGGATGATTGCCATATTAAAGGCATATCCACAAAGTCTAACTGATATTATTTGGTCATTGATTGCTTTGCAGCCAAGAATCGTTCTTGCTAAATCCTACTTAACTATAAAAGGCTGAAGTCAGACTAGGATTACAGAAAATAAAAAGGAGCAGTTCCAAGAGCGGCAAATATTCTAAGAAAATATTTGCTTTGATTAAAAAACAGTATGGCGGAAAGCGCTACAGTCAGCACAGCATAGCATTTCCCCCCCCTAAAGTGACATTTCTGAGTGCTTAGTGGCAATCTTCATGGAAAACTCTTCTACATTAAAAGCTTGTAGCACAATTTATCAATGCGAATGGCACTGGAAGCTAGACAAACAAACACTCTGGAACTGGTTACAGAGCAAGGGGAAGGACACAGTTTGAAAAATGTCTGAGGCTCACCTTGGGAAATGCTCTTCCCAGGCTCTTCTCTGTGCTGGAATGGAAGTAAATTAACCTATAGCTGACTTCTCAGCACACTGTGCTGTTGTCCATGTTGGAATGGAGTCAACTCCTACACAGCAGAGGGAGTAAACCTTATGAAATGTGTTTCTATTTGTAATATTTGTAATATCGAAGACAATGTGGATGATGTCAAATTAATTAACATACACTAAGAGTACTACATGGAACCTGCAGTTCATAAAAGTTTTTAGTAAGGTGATACTTTTCATATAAACATCAAATTGCATGTTTTGTCTCCTAGAGCAGGGACGTCAAACTCGGTTTCATTGAGGGAGGCATCAGGGTTGTGTTTGACCTTGGGGGGCTGGGGTGGGGTAGCCAGTGTGGGCATGGCCAGTTCAACACTCATGTCGCGGGAGCACCTATGGTGGCCTGAGCGCTCTGCCAGCGAAAATGGGCTCCCGAGCTCTGTTTTTGGCTGCCACAGCCTCCTGCAACCCTCTGCCAGCGAAAATGGAGCTCAGGAGGGCTGCATGTAGAACTCTTAGTGGGCCAGATCTAAGAACCCCCCTCGGACTTTGAGTTTGACACCCCTGTCCTAAAGAGATCAATATCCTCATAAAATGATTGACAAATATCTATCCCATGTGAATATTTTCAATAGAGCTATTATATAGTGTTTTGAATCTGATCACCTGATCTACTTCAGAATGAATAAGTGTATGAATGCAGGATCCTTCTGGAACCTTAACGTAGTTGTGCCTTTTCCAAGATCATAAAAGTATCTGCAGGCCCTGGAAAAGAGGAAGATTTTTGAAAGTTTCATGTACAATTTGTGCTCCCATGTGCTATAAAGCAGTTATTAAAGATCAAATCCGAAGCACTGATCAATCCTTAGAATAAACTTTTGCATCTCAATTATTGGATAGGGAACACAGAAGGGCAGGGCAAGTTAGACATCAGAAGAATTTCTGCAAAGTTACTGCTTTAGAGAAAAACTATTTTTTATATAAAAAAAGATTCAAATTAATGTGTTTATGGACATTAATAGCTAAACAGCTAATCTGTTTAGCTGGAACATGTGCTACAAATTAGGATAGGATTCAGCAAATCCAACATAACCTCAGCAGAACTGCAGAAATTCAAAAAATGATTTCCTTGAGAAAGAAGTCTTGAGAAATTAAGAAAAACTATAAACAAATCCAAATTTGCATAGAAAAAAATGCAAGCAAACAGTCAGATGTCAGAAACATGAAACTTAAAGGAACTTCAATTCAATCCTTTATTGTCAATGCACAACATGTGTGCAGCGAAATTGAATGAATCTCCATTGGTACAAAAACACAAAGCACAAGACACAGAATACATTCAGATACAGAATTTATAAATAAATCCAGACTTATAAACAAATCCCTAACCCCAGGAAATGCCCAGGCTGGCACATTTCCACATACAGTTCCACATACAGGTGTGTGTGTGTGTGTGCGCACA
>JAEANM010009259.1:0-16476 GCA_017656035.1 Myanophis thanlyinensis
GGACCGACCCCTGAGGCACCCCACATACTAGGGGCCTCGAAGTCGACCTCTGTCCTCCTGCCAACACAAACTGCGAATGGTCGGAGAGGAAGGAGGAGAACCACCTTGAAACCAAATTTTACTTGCTGTGAACCTCCCCGAGTCCCTCGGGAGAGGGTGCGGTATATAAATTTAATAAATAAATTAAATAAATAAATAGCGTAGTCCAGACGGGAGGTTACCAGGTTACCTCCCTCGGGAGAGGGTGCGGTATATAAATTTAATAAATAAATTAAATAAATAAATAGCTATTTTAAATGAGATATTGATGACCTTGATTCAGATCTCCTATTGGATTACATTTTTTAAAAGCACTACTGCCGTGTGACTCATGACCTTAATAAAGCCTTTACTAAATTGGTACCCTCAGATGTGCTGGGCATCAATTCCCATAATTACTATAATTGCTAACTCTAGGAGTTGTGGAAATGTAAATCTGCACTTTTGGAGGAATTTAGCTTGAAAAGGAGACAGGAGAGAACACATTTTCTGCATCATCGCAACTACAATCTACTTTAAAAGAAATTTATGGTGCAAGAGACTTGGCCTATAGTTTGTCAACTAGTTTGGCCTAAAATATATTTTATTTAGTTGATATTAATGTAAAATGTATTTAAAGCAAGTTCATTGCTTTTACTCATTTATTTTGCCAACTGCAATAGACATTTCTGGTATATTAATATAAAATGTATTTAAAGCCAAAATCCTTGCTTTTATTCATTTATTTTGCCAGATACAATGGACATTTCTTGTATGTCTTCTACTCTGAATATGATATATGAGCGCATTAAATATAATAGAGATAAAAAAGTGAATATTGGAGAAATTTTTCTGAAAGTTTACTTCATTTCAATAAAACCAAAATAATGTTGTGATAACTTAAAGGCTAATTGCTTCATTGTTAGAATCACTTAAAAGACTTGGTTGTGTTTGCTACATACGGTAATAAAATAAAACCTTCACATTTTTAGGGAAGGCCTATATTTGCTTAATTAGCACAGAGCACCACATCTTTGCTACTGAAGCTCTCCCTGGTTCCATGCTGTTGATTTCAAAAAGGGAATGGAATTAGGGGAATAATAGAGCTGGCTAAATGACAGATGTTATTTGAACTCTAATTGCCAAAACCTCCAGCTAGGTGTAACTGATGGGGAACAATTGTGGGATTTGTAATGCAGTCCATGGATTGTCCTGATAATATTGTAGACTAGGAAGAGTTGTGATAATTTTCTTTGTTAAATGTGTATAGACAGACTTTTATTTATTGCTCAATGATCTAATGAACATGGAGACTATCCTTTCAACTTATAAAATGGAGATATTTAGGTTTCCCAGGTAAACATACAGTTCCTAAAAGAAAGAAGAGCAGAGGCTTATTTTTCTTCAGTAATAAAATATAATCCAATATCTTTTCTTAATTCCCTAATTTATTACTGCACAATTTGGATTTCTAGAATGTTCTTAGGATTGTAGGACTGCATTCTGATTTTGCAAAAAAAAAAAAAAAAAAGGCCGATAAACAGTGATGTATGAGCAAAAATAGTTGCAACTTGTCTGTGACTGAAATTATTTGTGTTAGACTTTTATTCGATGTTCAGATATTAACATAACCCTTACATTATTTTTCTTTCCCCATAAGCTGTATAAATATGCCTTAAAAGAAAAAAAAAGCTATTTTCAGGTTTTTCATGTTTGTTATATATTTTTTAATTTATAGTTTTGCTTCTGGCTGTCTGGAAGCTAATGGAGAAATTCAATGTTTTTGCAAAGAAGGCTATTCTGGAAACCATTGTGAAAGGTATGTGACTTGTCTCAATACTGATTTACTATGTAGAAAGTTGAAACAGATCTTCTCAACTGGAAACTACTAACATATTGGAAAAGATCATTTTCTAAATAGGGACAATATTTTCATGCTTGGGCTGGAGTCCAAAATGCTACAAGGCTTCTAAACATGTACATGTGCACACATGCTCTCTTTAGTAAGCATAAGATGCTGTCCTTGATTCAAATTACTCTGTTTCAGATTACTCTGTTCATCCCATTTAGGACTATTTGATTTCATGTTCTTTAAAGTAAATTGCACCAGTATCCAGTTACGTATTAGATATACATACTGTATACACTGATGTTTTTACACCTGAAGAATTGTATGAAGTATAGATATAGTCCAGAGAAAGCTAAGTGTGCTCAGATTCTTAAGATATCAAATAAGTATCTTTTTGGACTGCACTGTCTCTATATAGAGCATATCAAATTAGAGATACAATTAAAATAGAAAAAGCAACAATAATATTGAGGCTTCTTAATATTTTATACTAGCCTGTCTGTCGATAGCAATGTGTTTGGATTGACATGATCCTAAGCCCATTTGGAAATTAGGTGACTAGTAAGAACATAGATTTAAAAATAGTAACCAAGTAACTTTTGGATTATATGGATTCACTAACCAATGGAACTCAAGTGGATTACGGTATATATTTAAAATATAAAAAGCTGTTGGCTTTGGGTTTGTATGTAAAATTCTGATCTTCCTCTGTCTCTTAAAAAAGAGGAAAGAATTAGGATATATATTAGGATTTAATTTTTCCACATTTTCTTAAACTATTTCTTAAGAATCATTTCCTTATTCAGTTTTTTGAATAGTTCATAATGCATCTGTTCTCTACTTTAGACAAATACATTGTGAGTTGTATTTTGAAATTTTGCTTTATTTGGTCAGGTTAGACAATTATAACACAAATTGTTAAAATTTATAGATGTGATGCAGATTTTTAAGCCAGCAGAAACTGTTTCATTGTCAGTTGATTTATATAAATTGTGAGTTTTGTTTGTTAATTTATTTTGTAGCTGTGCTCCTGGTTATTTTGGAAATCCACTGAAATACAGATACTGTCAAAAATGCAATTGCCTGGAGAATGGTCAGCTCACAAAATGTGATCGCTTGACTGGGGGTATGTAAAGTGACATAAATATTTCTGAATAATATCAATAAATAAAAAAGAAACCATAGAATATTTGAATATAATCTACTAGAAAGACTTCTGTGCAAATAAAAGTTATATTTTCAATTCTCTGCTTATAGCTCTTCATGCTAAACTACAAATGATAGTTTAGTATAAGGATGAGAAAAATCTATCTCTTTGGATGTTGTTAAAGTATAAGTCCTGAGATCCATTGGCTGCTGGTATAATTCCTCTGTATCTGAAAAACCTGTTTTACACATTTGTGGTTTTAATAAAGTAATTAAATGTGTTAGTTAATGTTTAAACAGCATGATCCTGATTTATGTGTCCTACTTCTTACAGATTGCATTGCTGATTGCATTTAGGCAATTTAGATATCCACATGAATTATGAATTTCTTCTATACAATTTTAATGTTAATTGTTTCAAAGTTTCAAGGAAGATAAACTTGAACAACTATCTGGAATCCTAAATGCATTCTATGATTATGCATAGCATCAGTTATAATATTCCCTTCATCTAAATATTCCAGTTGATTTCAATAATGTGGCTCTCTATAGCTTTGTTTAGCCATTTATGAACCAGAACGAAGTTTGGTATAAGGAAAAAAACATTAATGGATTATAATAGAAAAAGAAAACACTATTTTATAATATATATCTGAAACACTAACTACAAAGATATGATTTTTACCTAAATAAAAAATATTAGTCTATCACCAATATTCTTATAATGATACTTTAACGGATCCCTTTATGTAGGGTTTGTATTGTTATATGGTAATGACCATTTCCTAGGCAGCAACTCTGGGCCCAGTCTCCCAAAGTTATTCCCACATACCATTACAGATTTGTGGCTCACTTACTTGGTGTTTGCTAATTAACACATATAGGTATTAGAGAGTTTGGTGCTTTGCACCTTGATTTTTTTTTAATTCAGTTTGCTAGGTTGGCACTCTTGTAGAATGTTATATTTCACCAACATCTAGAGATCCACAGGTTTTTAACCCAGCATGCATTCTATGCACTTTGTGTTACTCAGAGGAGATGTCAGATCTGGAGCCCACATAATGATGCATAAGCACTTACATTTCAAGTCTGAGTCAAAGGCAACTGTTAGAGGTGAGCAAGAAAGCAGAAAGCGGGGAGCTGAACCAAGGAATCCAGATCATGAACAAGAATATACAAGAGCTAGTAGAACTTGTTTCCAAACCAACAAAGAATCTTTCCTCAACCAGAGCCAAAGGCGAGCACAAGAACACATGGCCAGGCCTGTGTCTGAGAAAATTTTACTTGCCAAGGACACATTTGACTTTTGTTTTAAGACTTGCACATATTTCTCAGTTCTAGCCTCTGAAATGTTTGACATAGATATAAGGAAACCTGTTTTATCTGAATACTGTATATTATGATGCTTTCCATCTCAAAGGCGATGTTATTTTCCCAATTCCATTATGTAAATTACTAGCATTATATAAGTGGGCACATATATTTCAAACAACATATTTTAAAGTGCTGTTCTGCTGCTCAAACTAACAATTGCTAGAACAAGTTGAGTCACAATGCAGTTGCTTTAGCAAGTCCTGATGTCATTGTGGTTTTGCTATACTGTATTGAGCCTTGGTTTAATTGTGGTCATGCAGTAGCTTATTGAAGTCTATAATTGCATATCTTCAGATGTTCTGATTCCTATTAGGCAATGACATGTCATATTTAATTGGCACCCTACTTTATGTGTCATGAGATAAAAGCGATTAAAGTGATTAAAGACTACTTAGGTATTCAGCCTGGCTGGGGAAATTTGGTAGTTCAAGTCCACACATCTTAAAGTTACTGAGGCTGAAAAAACCTGGTCTACTTAATGTTCAATAGCAATATTTGCCTCAAATTTTGTATTTGCTTGTCTTGCAAAATTGCTTTAGCTTGGAGGTTGAAGTTCATGAGATGAGGTGATCTTTGAAGTCAGAAGAAATCACAAGATATAAGTGTTGGGCTGCATATACAAATAGACCTTGACTTACAACAGTTTGCTTAGTGACCATTCAGAATTACAACAGCACCGAATAAGTGACTTATGACCATTGCAGCATGATCAAAATTCCCATGGCCACATGATCAAAATTCAGATGCTTGGCAATTGGTTCATATTTATGATGGTTCCAGGGTCCTCTCATCTTTTTGCAACCTTCTGACAAGCAAAGTCAATGGGAAAGCCAGACTCATTTAACAACCATGATACTCACTCAACAACTGCAGTGATTCACTTAACAACTGTGGCAAAAATGGTCGCAAAAAGCTCACTTAACAAAAGTCTTGCTAAGCAACATAAAATTATAGGCTCAACTGTGATCATAAATCGAGGACTATCTGTATTATATTTTACAGTATTTTATCACTGTGGCATGCTATGGACTGAATTGGAGTGTGGGAGGAGGAATCTGTTTTGGAAAGGTCTTTTAGAGATTTGGCAGCCAGCAGTCTTTTGACAGCACGGCTCCTTTAGAGGCTAGTATCCCTCCTCTTGTGATAATAGATTATACTGGCAGAAGAGGCAGCCACAATGTGGACACTTGCATGAACCCCAAACCCTTTCCTGATTAATAAGGGAAGGAGTTGTATAGGAATAGCTCAAAATACTGCTAAGTGTAGTGATTTCAAGAACCATAAATACGGTTGTTTTGGTTGAATGTTTTGATTATATTGTACCCTTTTTGTATTCTAAAGCCACATCTTTTGTTTCTGAGCTCAAAGAGTTAAATCAGTGGATGAATTCAGGAGTCCTTGAATTATCTTGTTTTCCTCCCTGCTAAGACATTTAGTAAATAATGCCTTGGATTTCTGAAGGGCCTAGGATTGTGAGTCAATGTCATAGTATAAAATTTGTTCGCATTAGCTTAAGCTGTTACGTTAGGAAAAAGAAGAAAGCAATGTGTAAGTTTAACTTTGGGGAGAACTCTACAAGATCCTGTAAGCTTCCTCTCTAACGTATTTTTATTGTAAGCCTCTAACTTTGGAGAGTAAGGTGAAAAGCATATAAACTAAGTAAAGAGAGAAAGTAGGTGAATAATATTTTACAGTATTGATTCTAGGGAACTTGCTACCTATGTTTTTGCCTGCATAACCTGAAGCTTTCAATGGAGTGAAGAGGGCATCAATAACACTATCAGCTTTCTGACATTTCAAAATGTCACATCTTGTAATTGTTGCATCCTGTAATTCTAATTTTTCCTCTCTCTTTTTTCTTTTAATTTCCAGAATGCATAAGCCAAGAACCAAAAGACATAGATCCAAATGAAGATTGTAATTGTAAGTTATAAGATTTATTTGGTCTGAAAGCTTGCTTATATAGCACTAATAAAGAATATATTTTGAGAGATTAGAAAGAGCAATTCTGGTGTTTTCTTGTGGATAATAAACCTATTCAGAACAAGTTATCTAAACCCCCAGTAGTGAGAGGAAATCTCTCTGTTAATGGTGAGAATGCTGAAAGTTGTATTCCAACACATCTGGAAGGTAGCAAGTTAGGAAAGGTTGAACCAACATGAGAGTTATACAAAAAATGGCTTCAACAATTTTGGTTACCATCTTACATGTATTTGGCTTTATTGTTGGTTGCTGCAGTAAAATAGTGCAGACAAACAGTACAGTTGTATAACAAACATAGCTTTATGACACCTTTTCAAAAGTTTTGTTAATGGCTTTAGTAACAAATAACATTTTCTGGAAATATATTTTTGTCCCTTAATTGTTTTCAGTAGACCCATTCTTTTTTTGAATATACAAAAAGTAACACTAACTCTTGTGTGCTCTTTTTGTTTAGCTTGTGAAAGTTGTGTAATCACATTGCTGGAAGATTTGAGTACAATGGGAAGTGAGCTCCGAGTGATTGAATTTCAAATGCAAGGTATCAACACTAGTGCCCAACTGCTGGGCCAGATGAAGCACCTGGAAGTCCGTGGCAAGCAACTGGAGGTAACTAAAAAAAAAATTGGCTTTCCATGGGATTGGGTACACTTTCCAGAGGCTTTCTGAAATATGCTTTAGATAGAAGCAATTCAGTAAGAGAAATGTCATATTAAGTGTTCTTACGGAGCTGGAATATGTTCTGAATTTTGATGAAACCAATTCCATTACTTTCTTATGCCACTTCAGAAGAGAGACCCTAGCAGCCAATTCAGATTAAACTGTTGGAACATATTATTCATGGATCTGTCTTAGAAGCCTTCTTTAAAATTTAACTCAGCCCAATTCCTGCACAACGTCTGCTGACTTCATGGACATGTATTCTTGGCAGCAGTATAGCAGTATTGCCTTCTTCTGGTTAGTTAGTAAAAAGGATAGTGCTAAAATTTTGCTTGAAATGGAAATAAATGAACTTTTAGCCTTGGGATTTGATGATTAGAACTGTTTAGGTCTATAAAAGTACTGCATGCTATGTTTTACCCTGGTTCAAAGGAGCATTATATCTGTACCAAAGAAAGTGGAAATTACTATTTTCTGCAGCTTTTTGTCCCTTCTTGGCTGCACCCCCAATTTTGCTTTTTCCCTGCCCCTCCTCCCATTTCATCTCTTCAATTTTTTTAATCTTTTTATTTAATCTTTTTTTCAATTTCAATAAAGTTCAAGTCTCAGGGCATCTGGGTAACATTTTTCTGTTGAATGCAGTCGTATGATTTAGTCATCTCTTAATCTATTAATGGCAATAGAAGCTAATTTATGAAATCTTAGTCCAGCACTTTTCTGTCCAGTACATTTTTCCTAATTCCATATTATATTTGGAATGTGTTCAGTTTGCTGATTCCCATTTTGTTTTGCCTTTGTTTTCAGAGTCTGTTGAATCACTCTTGTTCTGTTATTAAAACTCAGAGTTCAAAGGTAGATCAACTGGAGACAGGTTTGTCTCAACTTAATCAAAATATTAGTGCTCTGAAAGAAAAGGTAAGTGTTTAAAACTTACACATATTGCTATTGGTCCATGGCTTTTTAAATAAAAGTTTGTGTGTACTAATCATATTTGAGATTTGAAGACTTTATATAAAATGATAATAAATGTTAAAGGACATGTCTTAAGGTATCTTTAATAAATGGCAAAATGTTATCCTAATGTCCATATTGTGCAGGGTGGAGAAATGCAGCTCAGATCCAGAAGATCTGAGTTCTGTTCCTGAATCTTGCTGAAGGCATTCCTTTCCATGTGTGGAGGAGATATGACATTTTTTGACAGGCATTTTTTTAGCCAGCCCTTAGAGATTAGAGGGACCCCAAGTTCAAGCAAAGAGTGGAGAGACAACACAATAGGATAGGTAGTGCAGGTGCCCCAGGTGGCTGGGGAGGCCTGATGGATGCTGTACGTGACATTTCGCACTCAGGAACTGAAAACCCTGCATGGATTTTAGCAGGAAGGATTTTCAGCTCCTCAACAGAGCTCCCAGTATCTCTCCCTGCCCTGAGGTATCCCACATTCTGTATCTAGTACTCTGCCAGCTTAATGACCTTCATGATCATTTAACATCCACAACAAGGATTGCCAGAATTACAGTTGTTGAGCAAAGCAATTACATGGGCAGTCATGTGACATCTTCTTACTGACCACTTCACTCAACAATTGAGATTCTGGGCTCAATTTTGGCTGTAAATTGAGAACTATATGTAAGCAAGATTTGTTCAATATGGCCTTAATTTCAAATGCATGCTGAATACATTGTCATAACTGAAGGACTACCTGTAATTGTATCATTTCTTTTATATTTCTGTTTGTCTGTGTCAACGAGACAAATAAAATCTATAGAAGTGTTTGACTTGGGGCATTCTCTCTGTTACTGTTTGTTGGTGAAAAACTTGATGATCATCATAGTGTGTTCAAAAAAAATAGTATACATTGTTGCACCTATCCCCTAAAGCTTTGGTTTCTATCTTGAGTGAGCAGATTTCTCACAAATTATTAATACTTATTTTTCCATAATGTTTACTTATATTTTATTAATAGCTGCTTATCTAACCCTTTACTTTTGTATCTTTATCTTTTTGTGATATCTGTTTAATAATTGTGGTAAAGTTCATGCAATAAATACATTAAAAAAATTATTTTAACAATAGCTTAAAAATGCCAAGTTCATCATTTTCTCAAATTAGTATATTATAATAGCAAATTATACTAGTTTCTACCAAGACATTTGTTAATGAAGTAACAATAGCTTAAAAATGCCAAGTTCATCATTTTCTCAAATTAGTCATATTATAATAGCAAATTATACTGGTTTCTACCAAGACATGTGTTATTGAAGTAGGGTGGTACGTAAACACCCAAATAAATCAATAATATTAAATACTTTTAAATCAAACTTTTACTAATGTCATCTAATTTTTAACTCACTATCTTAGGGTGAAGGTAATTACAAGAGAACACAGACTCTTTTAGATAATTTTACTAAAACTAATCAAAGAGGAAGAGCTTTAATTTCAAAGATCCAATCTATTCTCATCCATATTAATGGTAAGAGTAATGTCTTTTCTTCTACATTAAGAGTGGGGAAATTATATCAGCCTGTGAACCAAACTACCCGTAATTCTTGGCTTACTTCTCCAGCACCATAGCAGGCAGTTTTTAATTTGTTTTCTTTCATGCACACAGAGATATTTACACTTCATTTAGGCTTTAACCATTTTCTGCTTACATCAGTGGAAGCTGTTTAAAAACCTTATTGCAGTAGTAGTGGGAGCAGTTTTTGAAGTCCATCTTAGTGGAAAAGGTTTATTATTGTCCTCTTCAGTACCTGTTTCTGCAATAATAAGATTTTGAAACAGCTTCAACAATTGAAGTTATTTAAAACCTCACGCAGTCCCCCTCAAAAAACAAACCCATTTATGCATAATGCCTCCTGATCCAGGAAAAGATGCAATTGTGCATTGCGGTGTTCTATAAAATGTCTTCTCCATACTGTTCAAGGAACTAAAAACCCAGAACAATTTCCAGATTGCAAACCAGCTCAGTAGATATGAGTATGACTCCCCACCCAAATAGGTTGGGTATAGATAGAACATGGTTTCAGAACATTTTCAAATCTACAAGTATGCCACTGGAGATGAATTCTACCTGAGTCTGTTCCTCTCATCTATTTCCTAACCACTTCCAAGCACTGAGTTAGGACCTTCATGTCCTGTCTGCCCTGCTGGGAATAGAGACAGACAGGAAAGCTGAATTTTTCTACCAATGATGATAGGTAACCCTATATTGACAAATGACATCTTCTAGCAGCTTAAAGTAAATGTTAAATCATAAGGGGACATGGCTGAACAATGTCCTATAATACAATGTGTAAACATTCAATTTCTATTCCTTGCCAACTGGAAGTAGCTACTCAGGAATGAGGAAGAACCCCTTAGCCCCATGATGGTAAACCTATGGCATGTGTGCCCAAGTTGGCACACAGAGCCATCTCTGGCAGCATGCCAACAGTTGACCCAATTCATGGATTGCGCATGTGCAACTCCTGCATGACTGTGCATGTGCATGACTCCTGAGCAAATGCATGTGGTAAAAATTCCATGCTTGAGTGGTGCCTGACTGCTCATGTGCTAAAACATTGTGCTCAAATCGTGCGTGACTGCACATGCAGTAAAACACCTTGCCCAAGTCACGTGTGAGTGTGCTTGCATGAGTCTCGTGAGACTGCATGCATTAAAACATATCAGTCACGCATGACTGCACATGTGCAAAAAAGCCACATGCAAGTAGCGCACTATTGCACACATGCAGGAAAACACCATGTGCAAGTTACACATTACTGTGCAAGTGTGGCACTCCTGTGTGACTGCACATGAACATGTGCCTAAGATGCATGTGTGCATGGAGTGCACATTAACGCGCGCATGCTCACATTAGGCACTTGGTGCCAAAAAGGTTTGCCACCACTGTCTTAGCCTTTGCATTTGGCCTAGAAGGATACCCCAATCAAAGTTGGATTTCATTCCCTCATCCCTGGCCTTTAAAAGGTTACCCTGTAGGATGATCATTGCAATTTCCATCTGATCCCCGGATCTGAATTCTATCTGTTATGTTCAAGATAATCCATTTCATTCAGAGTTGTCTAAATATTTACAAATTTATCACCTCCTCAATGATCTTTCCTAGAATGTGGATATTAGAGAATAGTCATTTAAAACAGCCTAATCATTTGTTTTAAGACATGATACAATTTCCCTCCCCCAAGGATGTGTTTGTCACCTTCATGATAGCCATAACATCCATAGATTTTTTGTCTTTGATTTGTGGGTTGTCCTCTTAATATGCAAAAATGTCGCACCTTGCTCATACACGCAAAAAAAATCCTGATGGAAATATCAGTTTGGGACATCTATCAAGAAAGATATATTATTATTCTAGAGCCATATATTCAGGAGTAAGTCT
The DNA here is from genome assembly GCA_017656035.1 of Myanophis thanlyinensis. Taxonomy (NCBI): domain Eukaryota; kingdom Metazoa; phylum Chordata; class Lepidosauria; order Squamata; family Homalopsidae; genus Myanophis; species Myanophis thanlyinensis. Next base: position 11,412 of record JAEANM010009259.1, read on the forward strand.
CATTGAGTTAAAGTAACTTTACTTCTGAGAAGTCGTCAATAAGACTGCAATGTTTTGATAAACCCTGTGTACATTGACAATTTTTATCCACTGAGATAAATTAGGATGTCATTAATAATTTACTTGTAGTGTATCAAATGAAAAGTTCTACCTTTTAAATTTAAAAAAAGGGTGTGCAACTGCTTACAGGTTCTGTATTTTATTTGATTTATGATTGGTCTGCTAGGGCTCCAGTCCAAGAAATGGTCAGAGCAAGACAAAACCAATTATAATCAATGTAGTTATTTCTCATATATTTAACAATTTCCCAGTTCAATCGCTACAAATTGATGTGACTTCTAGAGAGACTTGCAGCTGCTCTGAAGAGTTCATGTTTGCACTCCTCCTTTACAAATATACCACATATCTTTGTAATAGGGTATGGTAAAAATCTCTTATTTATTCAAATTATGTTTTTCTTGTCTTAGTTCTCTTGGGACAGATAGATGGCACTTCTACAGATGGAACCTCTGTGCCTACAGAACACTCTGCAAAAGAGCTGGTGGAAGCTCAGCAAATGATCAATGAAATGAGAAACCGCAATTTTGGCCATCAGCTAACAGAAGCAGAAAAAGAAAAAGGAAAAGCCCAACACTGTAAGAGCTATAAACTGTAAACATGTTGGGTAGAAATGGTTTGATTGGATTTAATAAGGTGGGAATAGATGAAGAAAGTCTGTTTCCTTACTTGGAAATGCTCAATTTCCAAGTTTGTAATAGATGTGACGGAAGTTGTAATTGAACAATGAAGAAAATTGGTAAGGGTCACTTTAAAAATATTGTACTTTGTTGCTGTTTGAATCTAGTTCAGAACTTGCGTTGAGCTTTTGCTGTTGTATAAACTTTACAGAAACTTTGGAAACATAAAGATAAAATATACAGGATTGAAGGATAATTCCTATCTCTATTTACACTTGCTAGGTCAGGTGATCTACCCAACTAAAAATAATTTCTTGATGAGAAATGGATTTATCGAAAGACTGTTAGACAAAAAGACCTAATGCTCATAGGATATTTGATTTATTCCTGTTTTGCTTTATTCATTCTGCATAGTGCTTGATCGAATAAGGAATGAACTAGAAAAGCGTAAAACAAACAACCAAGGGCTCATTAAAAGTGTGAGAGATTCACTAAATGAATATGAATCCAAGCTCAATGATCTTCATGAATCTTTAAGAGAGGCAAAGGAACAAACCAAGCTAGCTGAAAATTTAAATGGAGAAAATAAACGTCTTTTGGAAGAGATTAAGGTAAATCTATCTACTTGTCTACCTACTTACCTATCTACTATATGGATCTTTATGCATGTTGCCTTAAATGGGGAAAGTTCCATAATTGGGGGGGGGGGGAATTTGGCAAAAACTATTGCAAGTGTTAATACATCTGTAACTTGTCTCAAGAGAATTCTGTAAAAGGACCTATGAATTAGATTTCTCCTATGGATTTTTTTTGCTGTTTTATTTTTTTAGTATGCTATACCATAAAGAAATAGTTAAGGAAAAGTTTAGTCATCTGGCATGTCCCAGCCCATTCTTTTTATCCTGCAAATACCATGACTGACCCAATCATACCAGGACATGTAAAAACTGTTAGTTCATGTTCTGTTTCCATGCCAAATACCTAAGATATTCATCACTGTTCAGTAAAAGAATTAGTTTTTCAGCAGTGGATACAAGGTAGATTTCATTTAGAACAGCATTTGCTCTTGTTTTGCCAACCAGAGTCTTCTCAAAGAATAATGCCAAGTGGGAGATCTTTCCTGTTGAAAACAGGCAAGAAAGAGTGAAGCACTGGACTTGTCTATGGGCTAAATTCAGCCACAAAGTTGTCCTTAAAGGGCAGGAGACATTAGGTACAGGACGTTATCCCTGATATTCATGTCTCCATGGAGAAAACAAAGCATAAATAAATTATGCACTAAGTGGGTGGATATCAGAGGAGAACAGGGACTTCTTTCAAGTCCTTGAGGGCCATATAGTACATATAGCGCATAACATGCCTATCGTCCCTGTCATTGTATTTTTATTCTATTATTCTTGTTCTCATTTTTGTTTGACAAATTCTAATAAATAAATATAGACCCAAACGTTCGATAGTTCAAGCACCTAACAGCAGCGTATGACCAAGGGAGGAAAATTCACAGAGATTCTCATTAGTCAGATTTAATGTCAAGAAAAGGATTAAGTACAAAATTTTAGTTAAATATAGAAAGTTAAGTTTAGTTAAGTAAGAAAAGTATAGACCAATCCTAGTTTATTAGTCAGTAAATTAAGTTGGAGTGTTGATGAATTGTTTGAATTTCTTTCTCACTGAATCCCTAACAAATGGATTGACATCTCATTTAAGAAGTAAAGCTGACACATCTGTCTTCTATTTACCTGCCATGTTTTGAAAATCTCTCCCTTCTTTCCCAGACTCTGAGAATTCCCATACCTCACAGAACAATGCCTAAGTTGTTTAATTTGATGATTTATTTGCTGAAGAGGTTTCTTAGGAAATAGCTCAAAAGAAAAATCCTTCACTTTCAGACCTCGTGGTCACTGTCATTTTATACCAGATCTACATTTCCACCTTTTTTAAAAAAATAAAATAAAATGTTATACCATATCCGTCAATGAGATTATGAGTTAGGTATTGGCTGAATTGCATACGTTCTAATGCTTTTCTCTTCTGGAATCTGCGCAGCCACTTTCATCCCAATCATTTTGATTCTAACCATTCCCGACCACCCGACCGCTGGATGGATAGCTGGTGGCTAGTATTTTGTCTTTCCATTGTTGGCCCAGTATTCTGGAATGGCTTCCCATGAGAAATGTGTTTGGCCTCAGTACTGGTAGAAGCTGTTTAAAATATAGCTTTAATAGAAAGCATATAGGAGCTGACACCAAATCGTTTGGCGTTTAGGTTTGTCTGTTGGCTTTCTTTTATAAAACTTCTATTGTTATTGTTTTTTTCCTTTTCATGTTTTAAGCTATCAAGAGTCTGGGTATGATTGTGGCAGTGTATAAAAATCATATTTAAATTAATATATAAATAGTAATTATACTAAGCTACAGAACTTTCTCTTGCATTAAAAAAGGGAATCATTTTTTATTTTTCTATTAGAAACAGTCAGAAGAGATAACTAGACAACAGAGTGCCATATGGGATCTTCTGAATTCTGCTAAAGCATCAGTGTCTCAAACAAACAGTATATTTGAATTGTTCCAGAAGAGTAAGCAGGTAAATTTGAAAGTTTTTATAAGGCTCAAAAGAGGAAAGTAACATTCATATTGTGATAAAATAAGAATATACTACCAATAATGATTTGGTTTTGTAGATAGTAGTAACTGCTTGCTAAATATAGGAGCTGTTACTGCTCACATATGAAAAAGGGCATCTCTAGCTTGTCTGCTGTGTGTAATCTTAATGTTGTGTTCAAAAGCGCAGCCATAGGGGTTTATAAAAAAATTAAAACAAACAGTTGTCACTTATTTCTTATAGATACTTAATGCATCTTAGTCACAGTGCATAAAATTCTTTTCTAATTCCAGGAATACGAAAGCCTAGCTGCCAATTTGGATGGAGCAAAGAAAGATCTGGATGAAAAACTGAAGAGCCAGTTCTTATCGTCCAGTAAGGAACCTTTGGTAGTGAAAGCAGAAATGTATGCCAACTCTTTACAAGACCTGGCAAGAAAGTTGGATGAGTATGTCTTCACTTTTGTAAATTAGTTGTTTTAGAATGGTTTATTCCTTGCTTTAAGTGTTTTATACATTGGAAATGGTTCCTTTCTGTGGAAAGGTAAATATGTAGTTATGCTGAAACTGATTTAAGAGGAGTCTGCTGTACTGTATTGCAGAGATTAATGACATTAAAGGTACTGGGGGGCACAATTACGTTTCCTGAAGAGGGTCCCAAATGCTGCCTAATCAGTGATGTTGTTGCCAGTATGGCTGGAGCAGAAATTCTGAGACTGGTATTTTGGAGAGTTGGCAAATTTTAAGAGTGGCTAGACAGATGCATCAATTGGTTTAATAACATATTACGTCTGCTGGAGAGAAGAGCTTTTGTTAACCCTTATGTTTTCTGAAGCTTATTAGGTAGCAGTTTTCCCTGGGGGTCCCGCCCAATGCAGATATTATAGGAATATTCCTTTTGTTGGGATGTATATACTTAACTGGGTGCTGCACCATGTGGTTTGGAAATGGTTGTTTGCTCCTTGGGTATGGAAAGCATTGGTGTGCTTTTTGGGAAGATAGTAGTTTTTGACATACATGCTGTTAATTTTTCAAAAAAGAATAGACAGCCCAATTTTGTCTATATGGGACAATTTGAACTTGCTGGGCATGCTTTAAGCAAAGTTAAATATGTGTTGTACTGATTTCAATATGAAATCTAAGCTTTAGGATGTATAAAGCATTTTACTTTATTTAGACTAGTATTTCTTAAACCTTGTGCTCTCAGAACCCTTTCTGAGTTTGATAAATTATGGAGGACCCCAATTTTTGTTTGTTTGTATGGTTTATATTTATCAATAGTTACTGTATTAAAAATTAAAATTGATACCGTCTTAGAATATTCTTTGAATCATGTAAAAATAATATTAAACCTGTTGGGTATTAACATAAATAAAATATTTTCAATGAAAAAATAATATTTTAAACAAATTAATAATGAAAAGAATAAGAGATTGTTTTAAATTTCTGCAAATATTTTCAGTATCTGGCTAACATTGATTCTGCAGATGCCTAAGCTTTTGTGGGAGCCCCAAGGGTTCTTCAATCATATTTTAAGAAATACTGGTTTAGACCGCGTGCGGCCCTCCTGAGCTCTGTTTTCACTGGCAGAGGGTTGCAGGAGGCCGTGGCAATCGAAAAAAGAGCTTGGGAGCAGAAGCACTGCGGACTGGTCCTTCATTGTTTCTAGAGTGGTCCCGCAGGCCAGATCCTAGTACCCCATGGGCTGAGTCTGGCCTCTGGGCCTTGAGCTTGACACTCCTGGTCTAGAACATCCCTCTCTTTTCTTTCCTTCCTTCCTTCCTTCCT
>JAEANM010009260.1:0-16476 GCA_017656035.1 Myanophis thanlyinensis
TTATTAAATTTATATACCACCTCTGTCCCGAGAAGGGACTCGCGTAGGTGTACAACCAACTAAAAACAGAGACAATAAATATCAATTAAAAACAAATTAAAAGATTAATTTGTGGTTTTCCATTAACTTTAATTTTATCAACTACCATAGGTAGGCATGCAATCCAAATCTTAAATCCTGGCCTCTTCTTTCTAATACAAGTAGTCCTCAACTTACAACAGTTCATTTAATTACCATTCAAAATTAGAATGGCACTGAAGAAAAGTCACTTTTGACTGTTTTCCTCACTTACAATCGTTGCAATATCCCCATGGTCACTTGATCAAAATTCAGATGCTTAGCAACTGGTTTGTTTTTCTGATGGTTGCAATGTCTCGGGGTTCTATGATCAGTTTGCAACCTTCTGACAAGGAAAGAAAATGGGAAAATCAGATTCCTTTAACAACCATGTTACTAACTTAACCAAGGCAATGATTCATTTAACAACTGTGGCAAGAAAAGTCGTAAAATGGGAAAAAAATTCACTTAACAAATGTTTCACTTAGCAACATAAATTTTGAGCTCAATTGTGGTTGTAACTCAGGGACTACCTGTAACATGCTAAGTGAGGTCTGTTTAGTTCAGTGGTCTCCAACCTCCAGTCCATGGACTGGGCCGCTGCACACCAGAAACCAGGCTGCACAAACAAGCAAAACCCCATCCATAGGATTTAGGCAGCACAGGAAACCACAACCCCATTGGTCTATGGGAATACCTTTCTCCATGGAACAGGTCCCTGGTGCACAAAAAGTTTAGGGCTGCTGCCATAGTTCATTGAGCAAGCCACAGTATGCTAATCATAAACCAAGACTGAGGAACCAGAGTGTCTGGATAATACTTTAGCTACAAATCATGGTTTATAAATCAGTGTCTGGATTCTTACAACACATGCTGCTGGATTTTGGCTTAATGTGAACTCTGAATCCAGTTATTATTTCTTTTAGCTGCAATTCATCCCTCTTGTAATGTACATACTGTATGTTGAGTGGCCTTGCAACACCAGAGAACTGAACATTAATGGAAGTAATCAATGAGCTCCAAGGTGGAAGGAAAGAACGTTACACCCACTTGGAAATATCCTAAGAAATGTGAATGATAACTTTTTTCCTGAAACAATGAAAACCATAAATAATGAATAACATGCAAGCCCAGGCATAACAACAAGAAAGTTTATACTTCCTCTCTTCATCCTTCTAGGCAGGATAGTCTGCAGAATATGGTCGAAAATTCAAAATGGTGTCTACAATTGCAATCTCAACATTCTGCCTAGTTTTTATGTGCAATACATTTGATTGCTTCTGAATGATATGCAGAATAAAGAAATGCTTATTTGTCTTTTGATTACAAATGTAAGGATTTGCTTTAAGCTTTTGAGACTGGAGCAATGGCAAAGGGGTCAAAAAAAGTCAAAATACTGGCCACGGCTACACAATTATAGCTCCAGTTTTCTTCTGTGTGGGTGTGACATGTATCACCCATCCAGTGCTGAAATTCAGTCTGGTCGCACCGGTTCTACCGAAACGGTAGTGGTGATGACGTTTGGCCCCATCCACCTGCCCCTGTCCTTTCCTGTCCCATATCCCCCCCTTTTTTTTCTTTTTTTGCCTACCTGAATCACACATAACAACTGTTTTGCATGCTTCCGCAGCCTTCCCAATTACCCGGGCTGCCTCCGATAAGATAAAACTTGTATTTTAGAAGCCTCGTGGCAGTGGGGATGATACACATGCACCAAACTGGTAGCAAAACCAGTTGCATTCCACCATTGCACCCATCTAAAAAAAGGAGCAAGGCTGCAATCACATGCCACCTTATTTATGGATTTTTACGTAAATAGAGGGAATAGGAAATGGCCGTGAAGGTAGGAGGAACAACCATTACCAAGACAATGGTCAGATAAGTGAGGATTAAATCTGAGTCAAGAATATAATTTTAAAAAATATCTCAGATAAGCCCTTCTCTAGTTCACATGGGAATAAAGTGAGGGAGGGGGAAGCACTTTCAGATTTGAAAGATTTTCTTACTGTAGCTGTTACAATAAATTGAATCCCGACCTATTCAGCACTATCCTTAGTCTGGTCTACCTTGTAGGGTTGAATAATATCTCTGCTCCACAGATGCATCCTCCAGTTGGGAATGTTATGCCTCCTTGTCCTTTTTGGCAACATCCATAAATATAGCAAGAGAAGGTATAACTAATGTAGCTACTCTGATATTTATTTCATTTATTTATTCATATTTTTTTTTGCACCCTACCTAATAGCCAAAGTTCCCTGGATGGTTTATAATAAAACACATTTTAGGAATACAATTTGAATAAAAACACATACAATGAAATGCAAAATAAGGATAACCATATAAACTAGGAAGCTGGTCACTGAAAATATAAACAATGTGAATTAAAATACAACTGAAAGTCAACTAAAAACGTAGGGAAAACAGATCTTCTGATGCCAAAAGGAAACTACTCTTGCCTCAGTTGAGCAAAGCAAAGAAAAAGAAGTCCATAAATGAAGTGACATCACAGAAAAATCTCCATCTCTGAAAGAGGTGGATTTCCTTTTTTTTAGTGAGAGGTGCCATTTGCATCTTTAAAGGTCAAAATCAGCACTTTGATTTAGATCCAGGAATAGAGTGGGGAGCCAGAATAGTTGGTGAAGAATTGACATAATATATCTCTATCATAATATGTCTCTATCAGTTAAGTCCCAGGGAGCAGCAATCTAACTGTTCTAATTTGAACTCACTGAAATATCTGGATTGTTTTCAAGTGCAGACTCATGCCCAATGCATTACAATTGGCCACCCAAGACGAACAGCCCCAAACCATGACCCTTGTGTTTTAGGATGGGCATGGATTCGTCCAGGATAGGTCAGATACACGTCAGCTCAAAAGATGCACTAGCACATCTCTAACTTATGTAAATTAAAACATTTTTATTGATCTAAGAAAGAACATCTAAGCCTCAGAATGTTGTAAAGGATAAGACTGTAGATGTGTTTGTTTGTTTGTTTGTTTGTTTGTTTGTTTATGTAATTTTTCCTAGAGATTTTTATTTTGTTTTGTTTTGCACATTTGTATAGCCATGTATCTTAATAAGCATGTCTCTGGGTGGCACACAGAAATTGTTACAAATATTGAAAATGCTCTTTTCCATAATGTATCCACTTCAATCACAATCTCTCTGTTTTAAAAATTTATCCTCACTGTGGTTAAAATACAACCTGATGAGAACAGTCTGGGATGTGAGGCTCGCCAAAATGTTTTAACTACATACAATTCTACTGTACTAACTTCCACAGAGAATGTAATAAGGAATTTAACAAACATTTGACTTTGATAGATTCCTCAATTAAATACTGTTCATCTTCAGGAAGTGCTTGTAGCTGTCACACAGAGCTTACACATAATTAGTGTTAAAGTTTTTTTTTAAAAAGTAATCCTTCGGGTCAACAGGTACATAGGGTAAAAAGCAAACAAAGGCAATTTTATACATATTTTTTTAAAAAATATATACATTTTAATTCCAGCAGTACTTAAGTGACAATGAAGAGAAATGGTTTATTTTATGATCCACCATTCACTAAACAACCATTTAACATTTATTTTGTTTATTTTATGATCCACCATTAGTTTTTGCTTTTTGGTGGGGTGAGTAAGTATATCTTTACTTAACTTTGAAACCCGGGAGCTGAGAATTTAGGAATCACAGCAAGGAACAATGGCAGTTCTGTCACTTCTCTTCTCGGCACTGATAGCCACACAGGAAGTGGGGACGAATCCAGCTACCCAATGCTTGGAGTAGGAGGGGTGGGGGGATGATTTATTGCCAAATGTCCACAGTGGCAATGGCCCCCCTTCCTGCTGTCACTCAGGCCTTGCAAAGTTTCTGTGTGCCCGAAAGAAGAGGTTCCCCCTGGTTTGAAGAAGTTACAATGCTTGTCATAAAGTGTCTTTTAGAAGAGGGGAATGGGTATGAAAATACCCAAAGAAAGGAAACAATCAGAAGAGACCAGAAGATGGATGTTCTGTAACCTTTTCTCAGAGACCTGTTTCTTCTATTTTTTTTTCCCTCCCTGTCTTTAGTAAGGGTTTGTTTTGGCTGATGACAATGCGTAATAGCCTGATAAATTGATTTTGTGAGTCCCCTTTATTATCCCTTGAGAAGACACTAACTCTCCGGGACTTCAGAGAGTTCTCAGAAGCAGAAGACAACAATTAGTTTGTTGGAGATGTTAGAAAGGGGCTTCAAAGTTTTTTTTTGGGGGGGGGGGAATCCTTTCTGATAGATCAAGGCTGACAATGTTGGCAGCTGCTGGAAGAGTGAATTCAACTCTAGCTGAAACATGGAAAGTATTGCAGCATGTTCACTCTATGTGACTTTCTGTGCAAACTTGTAGGACGAGAGATAGACAATGTACACAAGCACACAACCACACTAGCATGTACACAGTAGGATCTGCTCATTCGCTGGAGAAGTCTCTAAAGGCCAATAGCGTATTAAATAAGTTGTTGCTGCTGCTGTTGTCATCATCATCGTGATCATCACAAGAATGTGTCATAAATGTTGCTGTCTGCATAGCCTTCCTAGACTTTTAAAAAATGTATAACATGATAATACAAATAATACCAAAATATTATTTTCCTCCCCCCCCCCCCGCAAAAAAAAAGTTTCAAAGATTTTAGGAATATGCAATGAATAATCTGCTAAGGCAAAATGTTGATTAATGCATTGATTTCTTTTTTTGTTCATTATTTTGCAACACATTCTACAATTTCAAATGAAAGTCTCCTTAAAGTATGTATACAACCTGCATATATTAGCATTTTTATGTTTGATTAACACTGGTTATCCAAAACACCAGGGAAGTTTCTTTTCCCCCAACTCAAATAGGAACCAACCAACCCTGGTTCTTTTCCTTGAAGCAACCATATAGGTTTGCTTCATAATACAAAACATAAATCACTGCAAAACACAACCCTTCATGTGTTTCCTAAGAAACAAGCCCTACTAAGTAATTAGACTGCAAGGTAAGAATATATTAAATTGTAACCTTAATTTATAAATATGAAATTGTTATAGCTGATTCATTCCTAAACTAGTCTATTAGTAGAATTATGAGTACATAAATGTAAATATGACTTCCAGGAAAAAAAAACACCCTAAAAGTTAATTAACCCAGTTTGCTTTATTTAAAATTTGTGTTAGTTTCATAACAAGACTTCAGGGCAAATGTATAAATATACATGGTACTCCATTGCAGAGCTGGGTATAAAAAAATAAAATAAAATTGCTATGAATTTTTATATATTATTACAATATTCTATGCTCTTAGACATTTGTTTCAGAAATGTATTAATATCATTTATTATAGACTGACTAGAATAGGAAACATGGTCAGAATGTACATTAACTTCTACTAAATATTCAGAGAGACTTATCTGAATTTATGTGAGAATTGTGAAAACTCCATTGATCATGCCTTATTAACAGTTTATCTGAGCACAATCTATTAGCCTGTCCATATGTCTAACTAACAGAGGATTCTACATGCAATCAATAATGCCTAATATGTCTATTTCCATGATTAATTGCCATTTTCTAATTAGCTTTAGACAATAACTGACATGTAACTGATGGTGTTTTACAAAATCAGGTTTTAATTGAAAGATTTTTTTTTTAAAAACCCAGTGGTATTTAAATGAATTGATATGGGAAAAGTTTCCTTTAATCTTAGAGGAAGAAGGAGGAATGTGATAAAGTCCCAGTTTTGTTAGTATATAAATTCGCAAAACTCCTAAATACATGAAGATGACAGTACTATATATTATGCCAATAACCATCCAACTGAATTCTTAACATCATTCTAAATAACAATCACTAAAAATCTTCTCTCCTGGTTTTGCATACAAATATTAAATTATTTATGTAAATTAATATAATGAGGCTGGAAATTAGATAACTGTAACCCCAGTTAGATAACCCTAGACCAATTTAGTTTAACTTTTAAAAATGCAACAGAAAACTTGAGGTATTCATGCAACCCTTTTGTTAGTTTGATACACTTTTTTTTTCTTTCAGTGTGTAAATGCTCCTTTCAATTCATAGTCAAAAATTGAAATTTGGGAGCTATCATTGATTTACTCTGATTAAATACCCAGAATTTCATTATGTAATTAATTGAAGAGATACAATTATTCTTCCCTTCATTTACTGAGATTAAGTCAGTTCCATTGAGTTCCAAAAACTCTTCAGCTCCACTGGAGACTTTGAAAATGCAGACTCTCTAAAATTTAGCAGCACCCCTGAGGGCCACAAATTGAGAGAGATTAATCCTGTGCTCCTGCATCCCTCATTACCAAGAGACCTGAAGTAGGTCAAATACAAGTTAATCTGTTAAATTCCATTTTAATGCAAGGATGTTAAAGCAGCCAGCAGATTGGCAAATGTCTGTAGGGTTAGAACTGCAAAACTTAATAAATGCATTCCAGGTTCGCACAGAACAACATTCCAATTAATTTAAAAACTAAAAACTTAAAAATAGGCATATTTATTGTTCATATATAAATAGGCATAAATGGTATGGTGATAGAACAAGCTGTGTAATGATAATGAAATAATCATTACATTGATAATGAAACCTTTATGTGTAAATGATGACTGAAAGGATGATGATGATGATGATGATCATGCTGATGTTTCATGAAATAAAGCTTATTTGATTTGGAAGGATTCCAGCAATACTGTAGAAATAAAGTTGTAGTAGCTATTTTGTTGCTAAGATTTGAATGTCCGTCATAGAAACATCATTTGTGTAGATTTGTCTATTCTTTTTTCAGAAAAGAGTTGAGATTCAGCTCCATTGGTAAGATAAGTTTCACAAATGGATATATATTTACCCTGCGTGGTGTTTTCAAGCTTAGCAACTTTAAGACATGTGGGCTTCAACTCGCAGAATTGTCCAGACAACATGAAATTCTGGGAATTAAAGTCCTCATGTCTTAGCACTGCCAAGCTTGAGAAACACTGCAGTGGAGATTTCTGTGGATTGTTAATTTACAGTACTCCCAAACAAATATTCTCAGACTAGAATGGTGATGGATCTGCTGGATCTAGAACCATTTGATTTTTCTGAGGGGCTCTCAAATTAATGTCTATGGAGAGCCTCAAGTCATCCAGATCAAGTTGTCCTAAAGGTGTTTTTTTCAAAAGGCAACTGAACTTTGAAAACATTTCGTTTCTCATCCACATCCAAGAAGCTTCTTTAGTTCTGACCCATTTCTTAAGACAGAATGGATAAGAAGTGAAACATTTTTAAGGAAAAAAATAGTCCAGTTGCCTTTTGAAAAAGCACCTTTGGGAGTCTCAAATTAATGTAGTGTTATAACAGTTATTATCCCACACACACACTACTTTTAAAGGGACAAAGATCTTTCAAGCTGCAAACGGAGGCCAATTGTCCCCGTATCTTGTTCCAGCTGGTGAAACCCAATAGAAATCATCAAAAAAAGCTATATTCACCCCAATACCTCAGTTACAATTGTACTGTTTGGTAATTGTATAATTTTTACGATGGTCAGTTTTCAATCTTAGATAGTGTTAAAAACTAGGATGATTTTTTTTATTTATTTATAAAATTTATGAACATGGCTAGATCAGGCTAATATGTAGATGACCATAAACTAAATAAATGACCATAAATAAAAAAAACAATGGCAAATCACTTCCACACCATTTGCAAAAAGTGCGCTGATGTGTCTGGGTTGTCACTAAGAACAGAGTTAAGCTCAAGAGAGTCTACCTTTATCTTTCTAAGCCAAATACTTAATATCATTAAAAGAATATAGCATTAGCTTATGATTTAACATCCATATCATGTTCTGCTTAGTGCACTGTTCACATGCAAAGGAATCCCTTACAGCATTATAAGTCCTCCTTCTCTCTTCCCATAAATACCACACCATTATAGTCTATGGAGGGTTACAAATGTCAAATAAATCTGCGCTAGCTTTCTTTTTATAGAAAAAGACAGCAGCAACAGGATATGTTGCCATCCATTCTTTGATGGAAAACTTAGAAAGTAATAAACAGCACTTATTTCAGAATGTTGCATAAAAACAGTATGCATTTATGAAAATTCATATTTGTGAAAGCCATATATAAAAACCATATGTCTGGGCTGTATTAGGTAGCTATTTGGAACACTTAATGTAGGGAAAATTATTAAACAACAGATTATTCCATTAATTCTATGCATAACATAACTCAAATGCTGAGAAACGATGTGTCCCAAATCTGAATAAGAGCACTGTGGTTTTAGTTATTTGTTTTAGCACTTGTTTTGGTTTTTGAAACTGATTTACTGCATAGAACAGATGAACATATTTGTGGCAATGAAATGAGTCAGATATATATCAAATCTAATTTTAGTATATGTGCTGCACATTGTTTGTGGTGATACTAAGCATGGATATTGCAGGGGATTAATGTGAGGGGTAAGGGATGCTGACATCATTAAATGTCAGATTAAATTTTAATTGTTGACTTTTAAATTTTAAATCTTAACTTTAAATTTCTTATAGTTTAATTTGGTTTTATAAACGTCAAATTTTAACTGTCTAATTATAATTCTTAATCAGCCTTTATCTAATTAATTTTAACTGGATTTTAATTGTTATATCTCTATCTTTTATCTGGCTGTACACCGCCCCGAGTCCCTTGGGAGATGGGGCGGTATATAAATTTTGCTAAATAAATAAACAAATGAGAATTATGAATCTGTCCTATCATGCAAGTGCAACCTTTATAGTATATCTGTTAGCAGAGATGCACGATGGCTCAGCAGTTAAAGATACGACCTGTCAGCTGAAAGGGTTGAAGACCCAAGGGGTGCATGATGGGGTGAGCTCTTATTGCTTGCCCCATCTCCTGCCAACCTAGCAGTTTGAAAGCATGTGAATGCGAGTAGATAAATAGGGACTACTTTGGTAGAAGGTAACAATGTTCTGGGTTCCTTAGTGTATAATTATGCAGGCTACATGATCATGGAATGATCTTTGGACAATGCTAGCTCCCTCAATTAAGAAATGGAGATGTGCACCACCCATTAGAGTCAGACTTGACTGGATAGGGGAAATCTTTACTTTTACCTTTATGATGTTAGCGTGCATGCAATATGATTTGGACATCAAAAACATCAAAAATGACATCAAAAAAGCTCAACAAAGAATGTTCTTTTGCACCAACTCAGAAAGCTCAAACTGTCCAATAAAGTTCTACAGAGGAATTATTGAGTCTGTCATCTGCACCTCTATCACTGTCTGGTTTTGTTCTGCAACCCAACAAGACAGACACAGACTTCGAAGGATAATTAGAACTGCAGAAAAAACAATTACTACTAATCTGCCTTCCATTAAGAACCTGTATACTGCACAAGCGAAAAAGAGAGCTGTGAAAATATCTACAGACCCCTCACATCCTGGACATAAATTGTTTTAACTCCTACCCTCAAAACAACACTATAGAGCACTGCACACCACAACAACTAGACACAAGAACAGTTTTTCCCCCAAACACCATCAGTCTGTTAAACAAATAATTCCGTCAAACTATTACTAAGTCTTCATTACTATTATTCTTCTCATTGTTTCTATCTCCTATCTCCTCACACTTATGACTATAACTTTGTTGCTTGTATCCTTACGATTTATATTGATTATTGTTTCCTAGTATGATTTGATTGCTTATTTGTACCCTATGACTATCATTAAGTGTTGTATCTTATGATTCTTAACGAATGTATCTTTCTTTTTATGTACTGCACTAAAGACAAATTCCTTGTGTGTCCAATCACACTTGGCCAATAAAAGAATTCTATATCTATATATCTACATCATTATGGCTTCTACTGGACCCTTAGGATTCTAAGGGCTTTCACAGGAATGTCCAATTTATAGAGAATCTTTGTTGCTGGCCACAGAATTCCTTTCACATTATACTCTGGAAATTAGAGTATAAACTCCTTAGGGGACAAATTCTATATTTATGTTTATGCTAATCTACTAAATCTGGGGAGTGGGGTGCTGTTGTTTTTTCTTAGATAGAATAATTTCTAAGCAGTCTCCTTTGTCCCAGATTTATTTTATACCACAAGGTTGCACAAGGCCTTATCTTCCTCTTGTCTCTGTCAGAATCTGCTACTGGTCCACTACATAACCCAAGAATGTGGGTGGTTATTGGCCATATGCTTCTTTTCACATCTTGCTCTGAAGTCAACAACTCGCATACTTTGACTGCAAGGATTTCATTTCCTGCAATGCTGTGTCTTGATCATCCATTTCATCTCAGGATGACATTTCTATGGATGGTAGTAATTTTCACAAAAAGAAAAATATGATAAATGTTTAAAAACTAGTGCAGAGCCACATAATTGTGTGTCAAGGTGATTCCCTAGCATGAGTTTGCTTTTTCATATTTCTTACTTTCCCCTAATGCATCTTCAGTAGGCATGCAAACTGTCAGCCATTTTAGTTAACGATCTCAATTTTGTATGTCAACCTGAATTCTGCTGGTTCTTTCCAGAGCAGTAATATTATCAGTCTTGTCTTGAGGGGGGCGGGTGGAGGAAGTCTCATAAAATCATAAGCAATTGTGAAGAGGGACAGATTTCCACACCTGATGAAGAATGGAAATACCTCAAATTTATTTGTAGAATTCTGTTTAATAAGTTTACAAAATAAGCTATTAAAAATGCAAACAAGTTACTCTTTCTAATTTGTTCATGTACGTGCATGCACATATGTGTTAGGAAATAAATATATTTCTTTCAGCTTTCCCCAAAATTATTTTGTCCAGACTGTCTATTGATTATTTTTAGTGGTTTACTACTATAATATTGTACAACCACATACTGTACATGCCACAAAGGTGCTTTTTCAAGAGGCAAATGTGTCAAAGGTGCTTTTTCTTTGAAGGTGTTTTGCTTCTCATCCAAGAAGCTTCTTCAGTTCTGCCTGGATGGTGGGAATAGAAAGATTTAGATTCCTTGCAAACGGTTATTTGTATTCTTTTAGAGAGTCCTAGAAGCCACTTGGAGGTTTATCTATATCCTCAGGATCACCTGAGTAATGTAAATAGGTGTGGAACCTTCTTGGAAATGCCAAAGGGAAACATCTTCAAAGAAAACCAGAAAGTCCAGTTGCCTCTTGAAAAAACACCTCTGGGACAACCATGACCTGGATGACTGAGAATCTCCATAGACATTTTATTTATAAGAGAACAATCCACTATTTAAAAATTTTCAAATGAGTGAAAAGAAGGAAAGGTTCAAAAAAGTGTGGATGTTCTGGGTGCTGATCTTGAACAGACTTCTCCAACTATGCATTATCTGGTAGAACTGAAGAATTGGATTTCTCAACCAATAGTAAGTAACCAGGATTTTTGAGAATTAGTCTCAAACTGTCTTCGGATGGTGCCAAAGTAGGGATCTCTAATTTTAAGGGGCTTTTCTAGTTGTTTTCTTTGGCTTATGTCCTAAGACCGTAACAAATTGTGTTTTCCTCTATAAACAAGCACAACCACTATTCTTGTCAAATCATTTTGGTGCCTTCTCATTCATCTCTAAGATGAAACCAAGCCCACATCCTGATTATGGCTTTTTAAAACATTCAGAGCAGTGTAATATTTAATGTGGGCTCATCCCATTTGAGAAGTTAATGCTATGATTTCTTGCTAACCACGTCTGTGAAATTTTTTTCCCCACTCTGGGACCAAAATATCATGATATTTTGCCAAGGCATTGTAACTTCATCCTTTTCCTGTGACTATTAACATGTTCTTGCCTCCTATCTTTACATCAACCCCGCTACACCTCCCCAGCTCCTGATATGCATTTGGTAACAATCAAGTTCTTATTTTAAGGAGCCTGAAGATAAGGTATCTGTGAGTTCCACACTTGGGGTAATTGATCACACTTGTTTCCTGTGCATAGGTTAGAGTCCTCTGCTTCATTCTACTTGGAATGTTTCTCATTATCCTCTGCCTTGTTAGCCTGGTAGAAATGGTCTACCGTAGTGAGTGAAAACAGGACGATACTATTACAAACCGCATCTAATCACCAATGGCAGCCTGTCTCTTTCCCTGGGAACTTTAGTACACTTAAATGTCTTTTTGTGAAGCCTCCTATGGTTTGATGCATGTGATTCAGAGGAGTGGGGGGATGAATAACTTTATTCTGAGTTTGTATATGTGCAGGGATTCCAAGTTTCCTTAATATTCTTGGTTAAAGTGAGCAACCTATCAACCTATCTAAATAAATTTTGCCTAAAGAGAGTTCCTTGTTTGTCTTTCATTTCTCCTGTCTCTTCAACCGATTCTAGAAGAATAGTCTTTGGAGAAGTTTATAATTTTGCATATATAGGGATATACCTGTACAGTACCAACTCTGATTCTAGGTGCATAATTTACAAACTGTATTGTGGAGTAAAATTCCTGCATCACGCTGAAGAATGTACTTAGCATGGAAAGATGAATCCTTCTGCTACCCTTCAATCACAGCTAAGGATAGGACAAAATAATTAATCTCTTTTAAATACTGATACTGAGAATGCATCCAAATTTGTCTTTGGTTTTCAACATCAAGCTGTTCAGGAAAACTGGCCCAGTTTAGGAAACAGTGATATTTAAAAAGCAGTTTGAAAACATATGTCTCATTTTCTTTTCAATAATAAATAAGTGACGGCAATTTATGACAAATGCTTCAGAAATGGAAACAACATACACTAAGTGTATTATAATGGCCAGTTTTTCAAAGTGTCTGGTTTATACCCAAATCTTTGTCATTGGAATCTAAATTCAGGTTGTCTCAACTTCAAGGATATGTCAATTTTAAGATATATGTGCCCTTATCAACTTATTTAAAAACAGACTGCTTATTTCTCATATGTTTTTTTCAAAATGTATTTGAAAGTTTTCTAAATTTATGGGAAATATGTTACATATGTTGATGCAATTGGTATTAGCACAATTTTCATAGTGAAACTTTGCTTTAACAGATCTTAATTTAACAGACGTAAGATGTAATATAATGTAAATTTGTGGTCAGATTTAACCCCCTGAAATAATAGGCCAGTTGATCCTGAAGTCTTTCCAGACAATTGATGTTATTTATGTAATCTGAATAATTTATGGAATGAAATAGTTGATATTTCCATGTTGTTTACATCAATTTACATCCCTTGTGCCAATTTTCACTATTCTCATTTCTGTTCCATGTACAGCAATTGTGCAAAAGATTTCAATTGCTCCAAAAGACATAAAAGCATAAATTATCTCACACAAATTACTTACATTTGGATTTAGCAGACATTTTGAATTAATACTTAATCCTACAAATAATCTACTAAATTGATCTTTACTTCATGTGAATATTTCAATCTCCCATTATCATCTAGATTTTAGAAGTCACAACTCTTCCCAGATTCTATTATTTCACCTAAATGTTGATAGCCAGGGCATGTGATGCTATATGTTCCCCTAGTCTTGATGTTTATATGAGAAATTTATCTGCATAATTAGTCCCAGTTGTATATAGCTTAGATAAATCTAAATAGATAAATGGAGAGCCACCTTCTAGATCTCACAGACATGTAATTCAGGATATATTTTAGCAATCCCTAAGAAATTGTCCCAACAAGCATTTGACCAACCATTTTCATGAAATGATAGTGGGATTCATCATTTCCCTTCTTATCCCTTTCTGATCTTAGTAAGCCACAGTGACACAAACCCTCAAATGATTTACATTTATTTCATTGCCTTATCCAAATAAACATTTAAACCAGGCAACGAGCTGGCTTCAGATTATTCTTTGCCACTCTATGTCCTGAGTATTTAACAAAGGAGACTACAGAAATATACAATATCTCTTTGCACATAAAACGTAGGATTGCACTGGTCAGGTATTTCAAGATACAGTAACCACTTTTTTCATTTTAATGCTCAAATGATCACAACACATTATGCCATAATTTTATATCCATGGGTTGTAGAATAAACCATTATTTGTTGGTTTAACATCTGGCACTCAGTCATAAACTATGGCTTACAAAGCATAATACCTGGGTTCCTTTGGCACACTGTGACATATCCAAATCAACCATTTCATAACTTATTGGAATATGTGAATGCAGAGAGAAAGTGTCACACAATGTAGGTGAGATTTGAATCCTATCTCTAAATTGGAAAAAAGCCCATGAAAAAGAGAGAAAAGAGTAGAGTTGACAGTCTCTTATTAAGTACACTGAGAAGTTAGCATTTTAGTGGATAGTTTCCTGAATTCTACTATTAGCTAAAGTCTCCGAGAGCCAAATCAAATCAAATAATGATTTCTCCATCTCATAATCTGGGTGTGGTTTGGGGATTTGGAGCTTAAGGAAAAACTGTTTCCATAGTTGCAGACACTGATTCAGGTCCTGTTAGCTTTCATTCATTGTTTGAATACTTTTGTTAATTAGCGTTAGGGCATAAGTATTTTGAAAATAGTAAGTGTGCTTCAGCCCCATGCTGTATTAGCATCAGTATGGCTGCAATTTTTATTCTTACCTATAAATAACTAAATGCTTGTGGAAGAATGTGTGTGTGTGTGTCCTCATAAAAATTAGATCCTTATTTGTATTTTGTTGGACATTGGGTTCTTTGATAGTGTGTTTGATGGGACTTCAGAAAAAAACACATAAGAGCAATGTGTCAGACATTTATATGACATCAATTCTATTGAAATTCCAAAAGGTGCACATTTTGTTTTTGCTATTCTCCCAGACTTTGGCCAAGATGAGCCTTGTAAAATGTTCATATTATTTCTTGTGATAGGTTTTTTTTTAATATATGCATATTATCTATATCTCTGTTATACACTCTAGCTGGGGAATTTTGCGATTTTGAAGTCTACATATTTTAAAATTGCTGAGGTAAAAAGTACCCAGAATCAGTTGGAGTCAGGCATTTATTAAGTCTGTGTAGTATGTAAACCAATAAATATGTTAAGAAATATTGTTGTAGATTATACTGGAATTTTTTTTGTTTTATTTTTTAAAAAATCAGCTATACCCTCCCATGTCATTTTTTCCCTTTTATTTCATTGCTTGTGTGACAAAGTAGAAATCAAAATAATCACTGATTGATAATCCTTCCCAGATAAAAACTTCTGAAGAGTTACCACATTTTTCTTGGGCTTAATAAGGTCAGTGACATCAAAAGTTCCACCATTTCCTCTCCTATCATTAGCTTGAAATGACTTTTTTTTAAACTTTCTCTTCCACTAGATTTTGCCTAATTAGGAAGCTAATTTCCTCCCCTCTGCTGGGAGTCTTTTCATAGCAGAAAAAACCCCACTCATTGAAGACTAAAATAAAATTGCTATGATTTCCTGGCTGATGTTCTTTATCTTAGTTGTGGTCATTATTCATCTCAGTGTCAACTTGTTCCACATTTGAAGAGATGGATTAGTATTAATCTTCCCCCAATCTGATGTCTTCCAGAAATGGCCGTAATTTGGAAAAATGAAACAACCTTCCAAATATTTCAGAACTGAAACAATGCTGGTTTTCTTCCAGTTTGAAGGAAACAAATACAATGTCAACAGAAAATAGTCTATTGATTCTGGCCACTTATATCTACTTTAATTTAGTCAACAGCGCAGGAGGTTGTTTTTATTTTTCAAATGGAGTCTTACTCAATCTGTCAGCAATATCTCTCAAAATCTCATACTGAAAGCATTTTAAATTTCCCTTCCAATGAAGCCTAAATTTTGTTGAGGTCATGGGCATGTCCATGTCTTTCTGTTTTTCCAAAACTCCTGTCTTCTAGAATTTCACTCCCTCACAACTTTCCAGTTTATTCAATATATGCATACTTGGGCTTTCTTATCCAAATTCCAGCCAAACCAAATCTACTTATCTTCCAAGACTACCCATGGTTAGCCCTATCCTGCCATCTGTATTTTTTGCTAGTTAAAAATGGCTCTATATGCTACATTAAATGTTACCTGGTTTAGTGATAAAATATCTGCAGCCAACCTCAGAGAGCACCAAGGACCCCACAATTCAAGCCTGATCTGTGAATATTCTCTTTTATACTTTCAAATTGTTAAAGCATGTTTTTTCATCTTAGTTTTGACCTTTTAGTGTACAAAAATCAAGAAGCTTTCTGTGGGAACTATTCGCTGTAGCATAGCAAGTGAATACTCTTATATTAAACGGCATATATATATCTTCTATATATATATCTATATCTATCTATATATATTGAATATATATATTCAAATCCCATAAGAGTATGGCCGGCTGATGAGAGCAAAATGAGCTTGAAATAGATCTATACCAGTCTCCCTGAATTTTTAAAAATACCAGCAGTAAAAACAATTAACCAACATATATAC
>JAEANM010009261.1:0-16476 GCA_017656035.1 Myanophis thanlyinensis
TTTGAATGTGCCGATATGATGTACCGATTAAAGTTTTTTTTTTTTTTTTGGAAGAGTTCCCATCTTAGAGTTCTGACTTGGTTGGGATCATTACTCAGAACCATGACATCTAGACTTGAAATCAGTTACTGTGTTTTCTAGTCCCAGTTTAAGCATAAAAGCCAGCTGGGTGAATTTGGATTGGTCACTTTCTCTCAGTCCAAGCCACCTCACAGGGTTATTGTTTTGGCGGCAAAAAAGGACTATAATAGGAAGGAGTATTAGGTGTAGTCACTCCGTTTAATTATTTATAAGAATAATAAAGGTACACTAAAAATAACTTTAAGAAGTAAGAAATATAAAAATATTTATAGTTCAATTATGTTTATTAGATATATAATGTACTATATATAAAAAGTGAAGGAAAAAATATAGTATATTACATTAAGCAAAAATTTTTTAAAAAACACAGCAAAACACTGAAATGTCTCTTATATGTGCACATTTCAATAAATGCTAAAATACATACAGTACCTATTATATATTAAGATGACACTTATTTTTTCAAAGTTTTCCAATGATATGCTGGCTTCTAATCATTCTTGTCCTATGTCAGAGCCCATAGTACATTATGGAATATCTAACTAACGCAAGGAATGAAATATAACAAGTGAGTTGAGTGACAATAGTCTAAAAGTAATCTGATTAGACATGCTACAGCCTCCATTATAAAAGCTATGCAATGTCAGTTAGAGAAGGAAGAAACAATGATTTTCATTTCTTACAGCATCAGCAGAAAATTGCCACAAGAGTTCTTTTGGGTGTTGAGAGGATGAAGTCAAAGCTGTTGCCCTAGTTAGTATATGAGCTCTGCCATTGTTGCAGATAAAACTGATCTAATCAAAATAGAGCTGGAAGGGACCTTGGAGGTCTTCTAGTCTAGCCCCGTCCTAAAGTGGGAGACCCTATACCATTTCACACAAATGACTGTCTGGTCTCTTCTTAAAAACCTCCAGTGATGAATCATACACAACTGCTGAAGGCAAGCTGTTCCATTGGTTAATTGTTAGGAAGTTTCTCCTTAATTTCAGGTTGCTTCTCTCAATTAGTTTCCATCCATTGTTTCTTGTCCTGCTCTCTGGTGCTTTGGAAAATAAATTGACCCCCTCTTCTTTGTGGCAACCTTTCAAATGCTGGAATACTGTTAGCATGCCACCCCCCAGTCCTTCTTTTCTCTAGTCTAGCCAAACTCACATCCTACAACCGTTTTTCATGTTATAGTCTCCAGACCTTTTATCATCTTAGTTGCTCTTCTTTGCACTTTTTCCAAAGTTTTAACATCTTTTTTGTAATGCAGTGACCAAAACTGGGTGCAGTATTCCAGATGTGGTCCTATTAAGGCTTTATAAAGTGGTACTAATACTTCATGTGATTTTGATTCTGTGCCTCTGTTTATGCAACCACGGATTGTATTAGCTTTTTTAGCTGCCACCACACATTGCTAATTCATGTTTAAATGATCGTCTACTAGCATTCCAAGGTCTGTCTCACAGTTACTGTTTTTGAGCAAGGTTTTGCCTAATCTGTACCTTTGGTTTTTTCTACCCAGGTGTAAAACCTTGCTTTTCTCCAGATTAAATTTAATTTTGTTGGACAGGGTCCATTGTTCAAATCTTTTAAGATCTTTTTGGATCCTGAGTTTGTCTTCTGGGATGTTGGTTATTCCTGTTGGCTTAGTGTCATCTGCAAATTTGATGAGTTCCCCTTCTTTTCCCTCATCTAAGTCATTTATGAAGATATTGAAGAGTATTGGGCTTAAGACAGAACCTTGTGGTAACCCACTGCTTACTTCCCTCCATTTAGATGTACAGTA
Source organism: Myanophis thanlyinensis (assembly GCA_017656035.1). NCBI lineage: Eukaryota > Metazoa > Chordata > Lepidosauria > Squamata > Homalopsidae > Myanophis > Myanophis thanlyinensis. Next base: position 1,853 of record JAEANM010009261.1, read on the forward strand.
ATACCATTAATGACTACTCGTTGAGTATGATTTGTCAGCCAGTTACAAATCCATCTTGTGGTGATGCTGTCTATCCCACATTTTTCTACCTTACCAAGAAATATGTTGTGGTCTACTTTGAAATGAATCTTTCTGCAGCCATAAAAGAAGGAAGCAGTAGTGAAATTTTTTATTAAGGAGTATATTTGGACCAAGCCATTTGGAACAAATAGAGGCCAGTGCCTATGCTATTATAGGTCCTCTATGCCCAGAGAAAGATAGTAAGAGTGAATGCAAAAACTACAGAGGGAAATGTTTGTTAAGTATGTCCAAAGAGGGAAGTTCTTTGGATATAATCTTAAGATAATAGCCAGTAAAAATGTAAGCCACCATTTGCAGCCATGATTTATGTATACATTCCATTTTTCTAGCCTCTAATTCCTGGCACAAAGTGTAATGATGCAAGTATGAATGATACATTGAATGAATTGTTTGGAATTAGCATTATTTAGGCTTCTAGGAAAATTGGTCATACTTTACCATGTAACTCAATTGTCTTATTATGCAATCCCTACATTCTTTCAAAGGTCAGGACACACAGATTCAGAATGATCTTGAGAAGTTAAAGCAGCAGGGTGAAAATTACATTTCATAAATCAAACCCAAAGTTCTACATACAGATAAAAGAAACCAGATTTACAGATATAGGATAGAGAATACCTGATTATACATGAAACAAAGACCTTGGAATCGTAATTCATCACAAGCTGAATATAAGCCAGAAAACTAACATTGCCAATAGGCAAAAGCAATTCTGAACTACATCAATAGAAATTTTGTTTCCACGTCAAAGGAAGTAATAATTCCACTATATAGTATTCTGTATTGATGAAACTCCTCCACATTTTTGGGCAACACAAAGAAAGAAACAGACAATCTGGAACAAGTTCACAGAAAAGAAACAAGGATGACCAGGAGACTAAAAACAAATGTTCTATTAGAGTTAGTCTTGAAGAAAGATAGTTGGGACACAATTTATAGCATTTTCTTTAATGAAAAAAAAAATATCAGAGGAAAAAGTCCAGTCTTTTTCCTTATTTCTCAGAGAGCAGGAAACAAAATAATGGCAATAAAGTGAAGAAAGGCAGATTCCAAATAAAAGTTTGATTCAGCTTTTTGATGATCCTTTATGATTTTATTTCAATTTACACTATTACTGTAAACATGTGTATTTGGTCAGAAATTGCTTAATTTGAGGTTAAATATAGTTTAAATTTGTACTGTCATTACCCAAAAAATATTTTATACAAAGGCTTTGTGTAATGTGTGTGTGTGTGTGTGTGTGTGCGTGCGCGCGCACATGCGTGTATGTGCGTATGCACATTCTCATGCACCTTCGAGGCATTTTTGACTCCTGGCACTTGTGTGGAATAATTCCTGCAACTTTCTTGGCAAGTTTTTTTCAGAACTGGTTTGCCATTGCCTTCTTCCCAGGGCTGAAAGAGAGTGACTGGCTGAAAATCACCCAGTTGGCTTCATTCCTAAAACAGAATTACAACTTACTTTCCCAATTACTACCCTGGTGCCTTAACCACTCACCAAACTGGCTCTATACTAAGGCTATCTCCTCCTACTGCTTCTTTTTGTAATGTAGTACTTGGCTTGTGGGTGGATGGGTGAGTCCTTAAAGGCATGACCTAATAATCAGGCAGGGTTATTTTGAGTTTCTTTCTCTTAGTTTCCTTTTTCTATGAACCAAGGAATGTTTTCTGAAACTGTTCCCTTAATAGCTCATACTCCTTCCCATTCTTAAGACTTCCTTCCCTTCTCTTCTCACTCTTAAATGCCTGTCCTAGTTTTTTACTTTTCTACCATGTTCACTTAATTAGATTTATGAAGTAAACTGTCAAATCATCACAAACTTTAAAGTCTGCTTTGTAAGGTAGTGGGAAGACTTTGTATTTGCAGAAACTATTAATCCAGTTGGAATATTGAAAGTACAGGGATTCCCTGCAGAGTCTGACTAATTTTTACCATGCTTTTGTTAATCTTTGATAGCAATTTGTAGTTGATCAATGAAAGAAGCCAAATTGTTTTGTAGGTGTGTGTGTGGTGATATATTTGTGACATTATGATGACTGGTTCTTTTGAATTGCATAAAGGACTTTTTAAATTGAGCTTTTAATAAAGCAATGTGATAATATTGATTGTATAGTCCTCCAATTTCATTATTTTCTCTCCTTCAGCTCGGAGATTATTCTGTTTGAACCTCATAGCATTTTCAGCTCTTTCTTGACATTCTTTTCCCTTGAATTATGCATAGTTCTAATGCTCACAATATAAAAAGGAAATATGAAAACACAAAAATGCTCAATTCTTTGGGCAACTTTTGGAGTTCGATCTTAAATAGCTCAAGGTTGACTCGGCCTTCTATCCTTTCAAGGTTAGTAAAATGGGAACCCAGATTGTTGGGGCAATAGGCTGACCATTGTAAACCACTCTGAGTGCTATTATGCAGTATGGAGTAGTGTATAAGTCCAAGTGTTGTTGCTATTGCCTTTGCTATTATAATTATTTAGAGAACCCTCTAGACACAAATCCTTATAGAGCAGATAATGTTAAAAGTTTACTTTTTGAATGGGTGTGAAGGTTGAAATTAGTTTTGGAAGAATATTATTTTGTACAGCATGTGTGAATGCATGCATCATACTTATCAGCATGTCCTTAAGGCAAATTCTGATGGTGTCTATGTCATACATGGAAAAGATAGTTTCTTTTCAGGATTTGCTGACCCCATAGATCACCACATGACGTGTCACCACATGACGTGTTGCAACTGTTTTCCCCTTTGCTAAACTGGGGGTGAGGGTGGCCAGTGCATGACACATCTGGTCCGCAGGCTGTGAGTTTGACACCTCTGCCATAGATACTTCCCGTGATGTTTTTGTCCTTTAAATCCAGGCAGCTGTATAGAATGCATTGTATAATTATTGGGATGCTACATTCCTTTTCTTTGTAAACACCATCAAACCATTTCCAGTTTGAAAAAAGTTAATTAAAATGTGGTCCCTTTGTTGTTTTTTCAGACGGAGGATCTTATATTAGCATATATTGTTTTGTTAGCATGTATTAAACTAGATTTCCCAAGATGAATATGTTGGATTTCAATTGATGGTTAAGAATTATAGGAGTAAAGATCCAACATCCCAGCAGGAGTAACAGTTTGGGGAAGAGTGCCTCAATTGCTTGCTCCATAAACTCATAATAGTATGCCATTCTTAAGAATCATAACCATATCCAATGTTTGAACTACATTTTGTTAACAAATAAAAAAGCTTTCGTTTTTCCAGTTGAGATCAACATATTATCTGAATTCCCCATGTCATTCCACATCTGCTTAATTCCAGTTAGAGAAAATAGTTTCTTGTACTTCAGTCACACTGAAAGGGCATTCACTGTTCTCCAACAGTACATTAGAATGCTAGAGTTCAGAAAATAGTTCAGAAATAGAACTACAACTAGAATGTGTGTGTGTGCGTGTGTGTGTATCTTTAGCTTTAGAGCATGATTAGATACGACAATGTGCTCTGATATTTAATGAATGTTAATAAACTTTCATTAATCAGGGTTTTGTTTGAATTTTTGTCCAGAGGTCATCAGGGTAAAATTTGGGAACAATGAGCTTTTCCTTCCCCTTCACACATGTGTTGCAAACCTTCACACAGCCTCTAGTGCAGAAACACTAGATTTCAAGATTTAAACATTTTATTAGATTATAAGATACAAAATACAAAAGTAAATAGGAAAGCAGTGGGGGGGGGGGGGTCAGGAAGGGGGGAAGAGAAGTGAGGGAGAGTTAGAAAAAAGAAAAAAGGTGTGATTTCCAACTCCCTATGTTGCAGTAAAATAAGGCATTAACATCAAACCACAACTTTTGCTTTTTCATAGAAATATAAATTAGCCATTTCTATAAGCATCTATCAATCGAATTGTAAAAGCCAAAATCAGAGTTTCAATTTTTTCCACCTCAAGCACAAAGTTCAGAAGTGGTCTCCATGTGGAAACAAAGGTACTTACACTCTTTTCTTTAATCAAAACAGTCAATTTAGCCATTTCTGCCAACTTCATCAGCTTCTGCAACCATTGGTCCATGGCGGGAATAGAAGTTCCTTCAATTTTTGTGCATACAATGGTCGTGCTGCTGTCAATATATTTAGGGTCAAAGTTCCAATTGTTTTCTCCGAGTCATTTTCCTTTAGACCCCAAAGAAAAGTTTCTGGTTTCATTTTTATCTTTGTTTTCAGAATTTTCAGTATTAAAATATGAATCTTACTCCAAAATTTCATTGCTTTATCACATGTCCATCATAAATGATAAAAAGTCCCTTCTTTATTTTTACACTTCCAACATTCATTTGACATACCTTTATACATTTTAGATAACTTATCTGGTGTTAGATATCAGTGATACATCATATTATAATTTTTTTCTTTTAAATTATAGTTTAGTGTAAATTTTAAACCCTCCATCCACATATTTTCCCATTGTTCAAGCATCACATATCCAAAATTCCTTGCCCACCGAATCATACATTTTACATGTTCCCTTTCTAAATTCAATTTCAATAACATTTTATAAATCTTAGCAATAATATGTCTAACACTTCCACATAGTAAGATTTCCAATTCATTTTTAAGAAAATCAAACCCATAACTCTTTTTATCCAATTTAAATCTTTTCAGTTGTTGGTATGTAAACCAATGGCAACAATAACTTTCTTATTCAAGTTCTTCCTCAACTTTAGTATAGGGTCATCAGAACTGAAACATAGAATTCTGCCATATATGTCCACCAGTCTGATTCCACCACCATTACTTTTCTTAAAAGAGCTTCCTGGGCTGACACCCAAAGAGATAATTTCATAGAGAGCCTTGTTTTATATTTATTTCAAACAAAACACCAGATTGGTTTCTTTAAAACCCATAACTTTAGATTCTATGCTAATTGTTTTAGCTATGCTACATTTAAACAGCACAGGATCCTTCAGGCTAATTATTCCTGTTAAATGAAACAAGTTAATGCATGGTAAAATCTTAACATACTTGATTTTGTTCCCTTCAATTGTTAAATAAAACAGGAGCAATGTATTAAGTGCTGTGCATGACATACAAATTATTGTAAAAAACGTCTTATAACTGGGGAGAAAATTGCATGGCATTTGGATGGGGAAATGTTAAAACATGACCAACATTATTGAATAATTGTTTATTGTAGTATGTTGCCATAATTTTCAGCTTTCATGACTGCACTTCTATATACACATGAGTTAATCTTATTGAGCACTGTAAGATTTTCATTGGAGTAAATGTGCATAAAAATGGGCTTCAAGTCATTATGATCAGAAGAATTTCATGAGAAATCCACAGGGCTTATAGATAGATATAAATGTTACATGCTCAAGGACCTTTTATAGTTGAATAATTTTTATGTGGCTAAAAGGCTAAGATTACATATCTTTTTGAGTCTGAATGTTAAACCAGAATTCAGCTAGTTTGTAATAACTTGAAACTAATTTTGGAGTTATATAATGCCTTTTTTAAAAAAAATCAGTATTTTAAAGAATCCATTGGAACTGGAATAAGGTTTTCAACAAGAATGTCCATCAGTCACAGGCAGTATGGATGGCCAGTGATATGTTTCACAATATCTACAAGACACAGGTTTGCTCACCTTATTATGATATCTTCAGTCCAACCTCAAATCTAAATATATTGTTTTAATGTCCTTAATTTTAAATATACTCTATTTTAATTCAGTATAAACATTGATCTGCAAAAGGACAAAAATCAACATTTATATTAAATAAACATTTCTCACAGCATTCCCCATCCAGCCCTAGCAGCTTTATAAAATATGAAAGTTATTGATAAACCATACAAAAGAGGAAGAGGAAGCTGAAGGTGAGAAATTGCAAGACATTTCCAAAGCAAAGGGGTAAAAAATGGGGCTATTTTGAGTTTCTTTCTCACACTTTCCTCCTTTTGAGAACCAATTTTTTAAATAAAACTTCCTCTTTAACAGTTAACTCATTCCTTCCCCATTTCAAAGACCATATCTACATTCTTGCAATATGAAAAACACTTCTGAAACCACAAAAATGAATTGCCTTCTCTGCTGTGTCTGTTTCTTGACCAGCTCAGTCTCAAAGGCTGACATATTCTTTTCCATGTGTCTCTATAGCTAGTTAACTACCCGTGTTTCCCAAAAATAAGTCCGGCTTATATTTATTTTTACTCTAAAAAAAACATTAGCACTTACTTTCAGTGGATGATTTATTTTTTTTCACGTAGGAGGCAGCGAGCATGGAGGCCAATGGGAGTGGGAGTGCTGCTACCACCAGACTTGCCCTATCCATCCCACTGTCTGCTTGCCTGCTCTTTGTGAACTCTGACCTTGCCTGCTGCTGCTGGGACACTTGTTGTCTGTAGTAGGCACAGTGCTGACCGCCAAGTGGCTGTCTGTGCTGCTGCTGGCCTCACAGGGGCTCTTCACCCTTCTGGTCATATGCTGTCAGACACCCTGCTGGGCTGCTCCTATTTGACATGGGATGAGTCAGCTCAGACCTATGACCTCCAGATGACCACACTCACTGTCAGCCTGCCAGGGCCCCTTTGCCTGCAGCCGCTGGTTGAGCCACACTATCTGTGCCACCTTGTCTGCTGCTGAGCGTCGACCTGCATGCCTACTTGGTACTTCAGGAGCATGGCTGCGGGTTAACCCATTGCTCTTTAGGCCCTGGCTGCAACTCAGTTGTGCAAGGTAGGTGTGGGGCTGCTCCAGGCCACCTTTGGCCTCTACCTCACCTGTGATTACTTGCTGCCAGCTGCTGTCACTGCCCCACCTTCCATCTGGCCTGTGGCCAAGCCTGGCAGCTACCTAGCAGCCTCCACTACCTACCCAGCAGCCTCAGAGGAGGTATAGGCTGAAGGTGACCAGAAACAGTCCCACACTCACCTCGCACACCTGGCACAAAATTTGTGGCACCCACCAGGGCCAGGGCCCAAAGAGTGCTGGGCTCAGTCCAAAGCACATCTCCTGCAGCACTGAGTAGGCGAGCAGGCCGGCACTCAGCATCCCAAAGGCGGTGGTGGGCAAGGCAGCACTCTCTGCTCTGAATATTTAACAGCAGCCACCTAAGCAGCAATGATTGCCCCCTCCCCAACCAGCCAGCCAGCATTGCCTTACCTGCTCCCTGCCTGCTGGCATAAAACCTCGGCATTCTTCTCCTCCTCCTTGTTCTCCTCCTCGCCTAAGTGGCAGCAGGCTCTGCGGGACAGGGTCTCATTCCTGACCTGGCACAGCGAACTGTGGGGGCTGGACATGGGTGTGAAGAGCCTGGCCCCACAGTGCTTCCTCGCTTCATTCAGCCTTCAAACAGTAAGGCTGACACATGCAAGTGAGTAGCGCACCAGGGCCATGGACAACATTGATTCCTGCACCCGGACGATTCCAATTCCATGGCCACCCTTACTGTTTGAAACAGGGAGCAGGTCAGGCAGTGCAACAACCAGTCATTCGGTATCAACAAGTAACAACAACCAGCCATTCAGACAGACCAAAACCAGACAATGGCTCAGCAGTATCCGAACAAATAACACTAATTTATATCACACAGATGATACTTAAAACCAAAGACCATACTTCAGTAACAACAGCCAGTCAATCAAAGTCTGAAGTCAGACTAGGACCCAGAAGTAGCTGAACAAACAACATCCACACTCATAAAAAGCTATTTAAAGACCAGTGATCTGACAGATGAGCACAATTCAAAGCGCACTGATACCTCCTCAAATAGTGATGAAATGTTTGTAACTAAATTGCCAAGCTCAGAGCTCAAACCAACTGCCTAACTACCAACCCCAGCTACTTATATTCAAATACATTTCAATAGGAAATTTGGTTAAAATTGCACTTCATAGTATGGAGACTACCTGGAGAATCATCACATAGAAGAAAACTGTAAAAAAAAGTGACAGAAGCACAGATGGACATTCAAGTTATGTGAAACAAAGCCATTTGACTGATGTGGCTTAGCTCCTTCCCCATCCACCATACATTTTAAGCATGACTTTCAGTAGTTTTACATCATAATTTTACGTCATAAATGAAGCAAGTTAATAATGAATCCAGTACATACAATACCATTGAAAACAAGCAAGGCATTATTGGTTTGGAAAATATGTAGTGGAATAACAATTTTAGAACTGAAACCTATTATTTAATTTCTGAAATCAGTAAAGATTCACAAGGAAAGATTGAATTTCTTTAATATGTTTATTTTGTTTGAAAAAGTTTTTTCAAAATAGATTGGTCACTGAAGTGTTACTGACAAGGATGCCTATTTCACCTCCATATTTCCCATTACATAGTTTTATTCAAAATAGCTTCTTTACTTGTTGATTTCAAATTAAATTAGTAACTGATTCAATTAAGATGCAACACTGTTCACTGTCAATGCAAAATGACTCACAGTACTTTGTGGGGAAGACTAGTGGTGGCTGGAATTGAATTGTGACATGCATGACCTGCTCAGTTGCATTCTTAATACAAAACTGTCAACTTGAAATCTCACAGCTTTTGCTTCTGCCAAGCTTGGTAGCTTTTCAATTGCATTTTTAATTAAACATTTCTTTCTTTCCAGCTGTTTCAATAAAAGGCATTAAGGGAAATATTACAATTAGAATGTCAGGTTATCCCTGAAAGCAACATAGAGACTAACATTAAGTTATACAACAGCTAATCAGTTTTCTGTGGCTGAAAATAGAAATAAGCAAGTTGTAAAAATCTTACATATGGCCAGTAGGTAGCCCACATAGCCCAGCATGTAATTACATTCAGTATTGATTCTTTTTTATCATTTATCCCCCAAAAACATAGAAGCCAGGCATGAACCCATAAATTTGCTACCTCAGATGGATATCCATTATGTTGATGATTCTTGGCAGATAGCTACTTGTCAGGTTAGAAAAAAACAGTAATTTGTTAGAGCAATGAATTATGGATTATCTTAATGGATGCACTAGCTTTAGCTTAACCTAATTTAAGTAGAATACAGGTGTTAATAATACATATTCTTCAAGGTAAGGCACGCTGAAAATATGAAAGAATAACAATTTGATGCTAGCCAATAAAGCAAGATTTATGATTTTGTGCCATCCCATTGTGGTAAACTTCAAATCTCATCATTCAAATCTTATCCAAACATAATTTGTTATTCAGCACATTTAGAAAGCAACCAATTGGTTTTGGCTAGTAGTACACTTATACTACTATTTAACACTCTGAATAAAGTTAAGCTCAATTCTCAACTACACTATAGGGCATATATAACACGTTAAAGGTGTTTTAAAAGATTGGAAAAAATCATATATATAATGTCAGAGTTTGCACCAGCAATCACATTCAGAAGCACACACAAGTAACTGATTCAGTAGGATTCCATTATATACAAGAAACTTATTTTTATATATAATGTAATACACAAAGTAAACAGTGGTGCTATTCAAATAAGCTTACCACCAGTTCACCATTGCCGAAAATGTGACAGCATGCATGCACCGCTTCTGCACATGCGCGTGGCTCCAGCCATACAGCCAGGCTTGCTTGCATGCATATCCAGCCACGTGGTGAGGGTCAAATAGCCTTTCGGGGCCTATTCCCCACCATCTCTGATATCTGGGGCAGCGGCTGCTTTTCTCTGCTGATGCTGTTCTTGGTGGGAGAGTGTCTTGTGCACTTTAGCAGCTGTGAGCTGCAGCTGCCACTTTACACTATCTGGAAAGTGCTGTGGCTGCTTCACTGTGCTACAGTGCTTTCTGGATGGTCTAAAGCAGCGGCTGCAGCTCATGGCTGCTGAATTGCACAAGACGCTCTCCCAGTAAGAGCAGCAGCAGCAGAGAAAAGCAGCTGCTGCCCTGGAGCATCTCCGCAAACCTCGGCAAGGGACGGAAGTAGCTTTGCTGCTGTAGCACTTTCCAGATGGGTCTTCTTAAAGGTAACAGGAACTATCTGAACTCAAGCTGCTTTGGCAAAGGCCTTGGTGCAAGTCTGGAGCCAGGGAATGGTGCTTCCCTTGACCCAGCCTAGGCGAAGGGGGATCAGGTGGATCAGGCTCTGGGGTAAGGCCAGAGCTGGGGAATGGCACTTCCATCAACACGGCCGAGGCAGCCATGGTCATGGAAGGCAAACAAGCCTGAGGTTGGGGGGGGGGCAGCTAGCTAGGCTGTGAACGCCGCGTGCTAAGTAGCCACGGTGGCGAGGGAAGGCTGGGGATATTGGGGACTAGCTAGGCCATGCCATGTGTCTGATGGAGCCATGGCGGGGAAGCAAGGCAGGTAAGTAGGGAGATGTTGGGGCCTAGCTAGGCTGCATTGCATTTGCGATGTAGCAACTGCAGCACAACAAAGTACCCACGCCCGGGGAAGGTGGGGGGTGGCTAAATAGGCCACAACTCGTAGGCTTACTTACCCAGGTAGGCAGATCAGCACTGCTCCATTGAACTGCAGGCACCGCATGGGAACTGGGAAGGCAGGAAAACTGTTCACCAGCAAGGAAGCCATACAGTGAGGCGCATCAGATGGGTGACTGGGCAGGATGAGCAGGTGGGTGGAGCAAGAGGTGAATGGGGTGAGATGCCAGCAGGCGGGGGCGGGCAGGCAACTGGGTGACCAGGTGGGCAGGGGTGGGACCAGCAAGAGCCAATTTTGCCGGTTCTCTGAACTAGTCAGAATTTCTGCTACCAGTTCATGTGAACCGGTCTGAACCAGATGAATTTCATCTCCGAGAATAAATATACAATACTCAAAAGCAAGTTTTTTCAACATGGTAGCAAGTACAAGAAAAACAGAAGCAGAGGAGAGAACAGTTTCAGTTTCAGTTCAGAACAGCAGAGCACAGACAAAGGAATATTTGTATATACAAAAGCAGTTAAGCCAAGCCATGCCCAAGCTCCTTGCTGTCTCCAGCAAATACTTGTCCAGTTTCCAAACAACCTTCATTGGCTAACTTAGTTGCCATGTCTCTTCATTGGCTAACTTTGCTACCATGTCTCTTAAAGTCATTAACTCCCATACACTGACGTATAAAATGTATCTTAATAGAGAAACAGGACTTACATCTTTAAAACTTGCTTATTTCTGAAATTCTAGTTTTTAGGAAACCAACAATTACAATGATTGTAATTCCTATGTGACTTGTGATTTGGCTGGCATTAACCTGACCATTAAGATTTCTTAACTGATGATTCAACAATGACTTTTTGTTGTTAGGCATTAGTGATATTCCTTTCCTAAATCCAAACCATGAAGAATTTAAATGAAATCATTATGTAGGAAATAATTGTCATTTTAATTGATTAAAGGAAAATTGCTATAAGTCACATTTTTTAGAGTGACTGTTTTGGTTAAAGCAACAGATATAAATAGGAAACATAACTCATCAAACATCATTTTTGGTCATTCCAATGCCTCTTTATTTTAGCAAGTAAATATGTGAACAAATTTTGCACCATGAATAGAAATTCTGTAATAGCTAAATATAACTAATTGGGTTCGTGTAAGATTGATCTCATTACTACATTTTATTTCCCAAGGAAAAAATATATCAGACATTAATTTACATTCCATTTAGCAATGTCATTTGTAATACATGAATCATATCCAATGAACCAAAAGTCTTCACAGTTTGCAGTTCTAATAAATTTTTTTGATTGAAATAACAATGACTTATCTGTTGCTGAATAAAATATTCTAAAAAAAAATCATGGCCATTAATAAAGATTTCCTATCTGTTGTAAAAAAAAAACACCTGATTTTTACTCAATGCACAACCCAATTAAATTAAAAAGCTTGGACCTTTGCCAAACTAATTACATTGTCTTCAATTGAGTTTAATCAAATTCGAAAACTTTCATTACGGCTTAGGCTGAAAATGCAGTAATAAGAATTACTTCAAGATTAGCAAAAAAAGAAAGAAAGCATCAAATTGATTTGATGACTAGAGTTCGTTTAAAAACAAGACTGGTTTGTCTTAGTTATACTTCTTGCCAAAACCAAGATACTTCTTATTAGTTTTTCCTTAATTTATAAAACAGGTTTGCCAAGAAAACTAACGTCTTGCTAAAACTAAGTAAATATATAATGGCATAACAAATTAAAAAAATCTGAAAAATGTTGGTGGATTTCTAAAAACTGCAAAATGTTTCAAGATGAGAGTAACCCTGAATACTTCCGTCCATACAGTCACTGCTACAATAGTTAAAAATGGAAACAGCTCTCCAATGAATAGTTTCTACAGCTTTCTGGCATTGTTGGAAGAATAGGAAAGATGAGGATTGAGTGGTCCTGTAAGAGTTCATTTTTCTTGCCTTAAGACTGGTGCAAAATAGCCACACCATTAGTCTAGAGGGGAAAAAATGAAAGTAAAGTAGGAGGGCCATCATTACAACCTGTTAAAAACATCCCAGATATAGTACTGTAGTGCTAGACTCTTTGCAGTGGATAGTGCATGCTAATGAAAATGTAGCAAGATAGTTGGGAAAGAGCTGTTGTAAATTGGAATTCTGATTACTTTTTCCTTGTGGGATGTGGCAAAAGACTAGAATGTTGAATTAATATGTACCGTAAGATCCCTTGGTTTACTCAGTGATCCCAAATCCATCCTTATTCAGTGCTCTCAGTTCATCCGGATGGGAAGGTACCGTACTTGCTATTGGGACTATTATTCACTTGAATGCGAGTAGAAGTTTGCAGGGTCAGAATAAAATCCTGCTTACTAATATGATAATCTGTAGACTTTCCCATTCAAATCAGAAAGAGTAATAAGTAGGGCTAGTGTGCATGCTACTCCTCTTACTTACAGTATGAATAGATACCTATCTCAGGTTTATATAACCCATGAATGGAATTTGTTTTAATCAGCGAAAGGATTTTAAAAACTTTAAAATGTGGGAAAAGATGACATAATTTAGTTGTGAAAAATGTGTAGTAAGATAAAAGCTGTACATTGTAACTTGAGAACACTGAGTGATACTGCTATATAAGAGATAGGGAGGGGGAAGAGAGAGAAGGAAGTAAGTCAAAAGTGAAGATTTAGAAAAAGGCAATAAAGGCATATTTTTGAGATAATCCTCCACCCACAGAGGAATAGCTGTAAAACAGCTACATTGTAGTAGGATAGAAGGCAAGAAACAGAAAAACAGAACAGGATACCATCACCAATAACAATTCTGCACCAAACATATTATCTGTCAAAGGCAAAGATAGAGTAAGAAGGAAGTTGGCCAGTGACAGTCCCGAAGAATCCCCAAAGAAAGGTGAACCAAAATTTTAAGAGAGTTTAAAAATGAAGTGTGAGAGATCCAATTCAATAAAAAGGAACTAAGTCAAAAGACATGAACAAAGCTGGAATAATGGAAGGGGTTTTTTCTCAATGACCTTTACAGATTTTCCTATTTATCTTTCTCTAATACATCTTAAATTATTTCTAAGATCATTAGCCTTCCATAACCTGAATAACATTTACAAGCCTGGTCTTCAACTTCCAAAATTCTCAGCAATGGCTACGCAGCCATTGAACTCTTAAAGTCATATGTCTGAAGGATGCCTAGAAAGGAAAGGGTAACCTGGTTGATTTCTTTTCTTTAAATATATGTATCTTAATATGGAAAACAATTTAGACTTTAAATATTGAATTTTATGCTTATCAAAACTGGCATACTCTGATTATTTGTTGGATTCTTCTTATAGGAATAAGCAGGGAGATTCCCAGGAACAATTTTAAAATGTGTACTTTGTAGGAACCAATTTATATTATCTAGCCACACTCTAACATGCTATTTAACACTGTAAAATGGTGCAGTTTTAACAGCAGTAAGGGAATAGAAGGGAAACTTATCAAATTTGTAAACAACACTAAACTGGCAGGAATAGCCAACACTCCAGAAGATGGCCTCAAGATACAGAAGGAACTTGATAGACTTTAACACTGGGACCTTTCTTGCAAAATGAAATTCAATATTGAGAAAAGTAAGGTTTTACACTCAAGACAAGAAAAATCAAACGTACAGGGAGAGATTAGGTGAAACTTGGATCACTAGCAGTGAGAAGGATCTTGAAGTTCTAGTGGACAATCACTTAAATATGAGCCAGCAGTGTATAGCAGTACTCAAAAAAGCCAATACAATCCATTAACAGGAGAGAATCAAGATCATGTAAAGATTAGTACTGCTTTATAAGGTCTCCATAAGACCACATTTAGAATACTGCATCCAGTTTTGGTCACCATATTATTAAAAAAGATGTAGAGATTCTGGAAAGAGGGCTGAAAAGAGCAACAAAGATGATTAGGGGGCTGGAGGCTAAAACATATGAAGAACGGTTGCAGGATTTGAGTTTGTCTAGTCCAGGGGTGGGCAATTGTGGCTCTTTTATGTCTTGTGGACTTCAAATCCCAGAATCCCTGGGCAAGGCTACCTAAACAAAATGGAGGAAATGTTTTGAGGTGTAAGTATAAGGGTTAAGCCAGGGGTGGGCAACTATGGCTCTTTTATGACCTGTGGACTTCAAATCCCAGAATCCCTGGGCAAG